>OY757942.1:4772481-4857481 GCA_963585895.1 Sepioteuthis lessoniana
TGCGTCATATCCTGCCCGAGCGGAGGGGTTGGTAAATATGATTGAAGGTGCCCGTGGTGTAATGGTTATCGTCGTAGGAAATGGACTCGGCGACACGAGTTCAAATTCTGGACGAAACTGATTGCATTTTCACATAGCACTAATACCCTTGGGAAAGGTGAGAATCCAATTACTCTCCCTCCAGCTATGGGTAAATAGTAGGACAGACTGGTTTCTTCAGCCTTGCTGAAGCAACTAGTCTAGGAGAAGGAAAAACTCTGAATTTCAAACCTGTTAAACTCCGCTTAAAAATTGGCCTTGTGTCATATCCTGCCCGAGCGGAGGGGTTGGTAAATATGATTGGAGGTGCCTGTGGTGTAATGGTTATCGTCGTAGGGAATGGACACGGTGACTCGAGTTCAAATCCTGGACGCGAATGATTGCATTTTCACATAGCACTAATATCCTTGGGAAAGGTATGAATCCAATTACTCTCCCTCCAGCTATGGGTAAATAGCAGGACAGACTGGTTTCTTCAGCCTTGGAAAACTCTGAATTCAAACCTGTTAATCTCCGCTTAAAAATTGACCTTGTGTCATATCCTGCCCGAGCAGAAGGGTTGGGTAAATAGGATTACTGTTTGATCCTTTAATTGTGTGTATTGAAAAATGTGTTTACAAATCATATATTTAATATACGTGTAAAAAACAAGATTTGGCTTTAAATAACCAACAATGGTTTATATGCCATAAAACCAAATCAAAGAGTCCAAACATAGTACACCAAACTCAAATTGTACCCCGATATACGAGGGTCAGTCTATCATCATCATCAAGACATACAGATACACGGAGTCCTTTGATTCTCTTACACTATGCGTGGCAGGTCCTCTAGACGGCATCTTGTGTCTGCACAGAGACTTACTAAAATGGGTTGTAAGATTGGAGATAATTGGCTGTACAGCTGCTGATTTATTGGGTACTACTTCCATGATTTGCTCGAAACACCGCTTAGCATTGTTGAGTGCTTCCCATCTAACTTTTTCTCCATGCATTTCTATAAAGTCCAGTTGGTGCATCCATACAATAGTACTGGCACAGTTACAGCTTAGAAGAAATTCGGTCTTATTCTATTAGAGAGATTAGATTTAAAAAAAATAGAACAATTTTTGTTCGAATTTTTTTTCCATAGATGTAAACTCTGAATTGTTTGGGATTGGTTTATTGCAAAAATTATTTCAGTCTCGCAAAAATATTTGTTTTGAGGCTATTCAAAATGCCGTAAATCAGAGTGCTTCTTGGCTTGAACAGAGGTCTGTCATCGAATTTTTGGTGGCTGAAAAGTGCAAACCATGTGAAATTCACAGAAGAATATGCAATGTGTCTGGAGAAGCATGTTTTTTTATCAAAAAATATTTTCAAATAAGTTAAACATGAATTCGTCGAGGAATTCCCGTGGCGTAGTGGATAACGTTCTCAACTGCAACAACATAAAAAGCGAGTTCGAACTCCAGTTACGCTATTACGTTCACTTTCGGACTTATACCCTTGGGAAAGGCATGAACCTTCTTTCCCCGCTAGCTAGGGCTTAATAATATCACTGCTCATTTTAATTTAATAATATCTTGCTCATTTTACTTGAATCGTTTGTGAGATGGGAGATAAGTGGCCATACAGCTGCTGTTTCGTGGGTTGTTGCTTCTCGGATTTGTTCAAAACAGCGTGCTATATCGTTGTGTAGTTTCCTGGCTTTTTCTACGCGTGTTATATTAGACTCCAAGTAGTGCACTCATATAGTAGTAGTGACATGGATACATATGGTTTGATTTGGTTGGGTTTGGAGGTGCCTGTGGTGTAATGGTTATCGTCTCCGGATATGGACACGGTGATCCGAGTTCAATTCCTGGACAAGACTGTTTGCATTTCACATAGCACTAATACCCTTGGGAAAGGTATGAATCCAATTATTCTCCCTCCAGCTATGGGTAAATAGTAGGGCAGACTAGGTTCTTCAGCCTTGGTGAGGCAACTAGTCTAGGAGAAGGAAAACTCTGAATTCAAACCTGCTAAACTCCGCTTAAAAAATTGACCTTGTGTCATATCCTGCCCGAGCGGAGGGGTTTGGTAAATATGGATTTGGTTGGGTTTGGTTGCGTTTTATGGCATATCAACCATTGTCGGTTATTTAATACCAAATCCTCTTTATACATATATATTAAATATATGGTTTGAAAACACATTTTGTAGTTAACATTTTAAACGAGTCTGAGCCCTTTTTTGCACACAATTGAATGGTTTCAAGTATTTTTTGTAACAATAACAATTTAACATCAATCATTTGCACACATTTCAATAGATATACATATATGATTTGTAATTGAACAATTGGTTGGTAATTTCGTTTTTAAATCAGTAATAATTCAATTCATCATTAATCATTTGCTTGCAAATAGCGAAGTGTTATAAGTATTGCAATTTAACACTAATCCTTCTATTTCAGCACTATTCATTCATTTGCATACAGCCAAATAGTTGCAAGTATTGTTATGTAATACCAATAATTCAATTTCGACACTCAGATAAAGAATTTCAAGTGTTGCTATTTAACACCAATAATTCTATTCAACATTACTCATTTGTTAAATGGTTCCAAGTATTGCTATGTGTCACTAACAATTCGATTAAACATCAGTTATTTGTTTACATACGGTTAAATCGTCAAACTGTTCTATTTCTAATAATTCAATTTAACATTAGTAATCTGTTGGCGCACAGTTCTATTTGACCTATCAGATGATAAAACTCCAAGCCAGAGTTGACATGGGAGCAATGGCAATGAAAGGGTACTCCATATTCCCCAGAGCTCCAGAATTACTGGAGTCTCATCATCAGATTGTTTAGCGTCATATCTAGGACACTCGTTGTGGGTGGGTCTTACCTCCTAGGAGAGATACAGTTGGTGTATTCTGTAGCCTCAGCCAACTGGACAAACTGTTTAGATTATTGAACAACTGTTTAATAAAGGTGCAATTTTGAAATGTATGCAATTCAAACTGATTAATACTCGAAGGAATTTTATTCTATGCACAGAAGGAAGATGGAGCAAATACTTCGAGCATGTGGTCCCCCCAAAGAAACTGTTACTGCTATAAAAATTCCGATAATGTTTTGATATATAAGATAGTTGATTCGTCATTCTCTTTCTTTAAGAAAAAAGTAAAATTTAGTAATTTTTGGTAATGCTTTGTTAAAAATTATATCTATATTTGTTCAGTTTTTATTGATCTGAAATGACTATTTTTTTTTAAATTTAAGACAACGTTATCTTAATATTTCAAAATTAAAGTAATTTTAAGTTTTTTGATCGATTTTGATTTTAGAATCGATTAGATTTTATTTTTTTCTTGAAATATTGATCTGATATTTTCTTTCAGTTTGCAATATGAAAATTTTACCGACCTGTTAATCATGGTGCAGATGATAATTATTTAAAAAAAGATTTACAATGACATGCACATATCTGCATATATACACATACACATCTACATGCACATATGTACATATATGCAAATGTATTTACATACGCCTATGTGCACACATATGTACATACGCACATATATAGTAATTTACAAAGCTCTTTGCTTCGATGTGGCACAAGGCCGAATGAATGGGGCGCCCAATGAGACTCGAAATCACTCGTGTAGGCTTGCCAGTCTAGCTTGCTAATTGTTACACCACCAGAGGTGCCCATACGCACATATATAAACATCGCACATATATGCACAAACACAAATAAATACGCAGACAGACATATATACACATACGCATATATATGCGCCAATGCAAATATATGTATATACGTACATATATCCATATATGTACATACTTACGTATATGCACATTCTTGAACTAATGAGTAGAGTGTTTGCCAATAGTCCGGAAAATCGGGGTTCAATCCCTGGTCGAGTCATACCAAAGACTTAAAAAATGGTACTTGATGCCACCTTGCTTAACACTCAGCATTATAAGGTAAGGATCAAAGGGTAAAGTGGATCAATCCAGGGAATGGAGTAGCGCCCTCCCCTACACCTCGGTGTTGTAGCTATTGAAAAGGGAAACTTCGGGTCACCCTCGGGTCGCCAACTTTACGTACTTACATATATGGACATACACATATATATATATATGCACATATGTGCAAACACGCACTTACGTACTTATATGTAAGTTAAGTTGACGACCGTAGTCGAAGGCTCCCAGAAGGCTTCCTTTACTATAGCTACTACACTGAGGTGTAGGGGAGGGCGCTACTCCTTTCCCTGGATTGCTCCACTTTACCCGTGATACGTGCCTTATATTCCTGAGTGTTAAGCAAGGAGGTATCAAGAACCATTTTTAAAATCTTTAGTATGACGCGACCTGGATTGAACCCCGGTCTTCCGGACCATTGGCGATCACACTACCCACTAGGCCAATGAACCAGTAAAGAACATGTATGTACTTAAAAATATATGCACACACACACACACACATATATATATATATATATATGAAAAATGAATAAAGGATTTTAATCCGACAATATGTAGAAAGATTAATAACAACGATCCAAGTGGAAGGAGAGATTTATTGAGAGGTTGACACTATAGCGTTTCAGTTCTACTGAACCAGCATCAGGACCATGAGGGATGATTTTAGCGATGTTAAGTCAACGATGGATGTTTAAATGCAAAATACAAAAACCTTGGGGAAAATAATAATAATAAGAAGAAAAAGTTGGCAGTTTAATTGGTGAATCAGTGAATTCACCCCCTCATGGTCCTGATGATGGTTCAGTAGAAACGAAAGGCTGTATCGTTGACCTCTCAATAAATCTCTTCTTCCACTTGGATCGTCGTTATCATTTTTTCTATACGTATATGTA
Organism: Sepioteuthis lessoniana; assembly: GCA_963585895.1. Lineage (NCBI taxonomy): Eukaryota > Metazoa > Mollusca > Cephalopoda > Myopsida > Loliginidae > Sepioteuthis > Sepioteuthis lessoniana. Next base: position 4,777,384 of record OY757942.1, read on the forward strand.
TGCACATACATATATGCACAGACCTACTGTACAATATATGCATATAGGGAATATATACACATACACACATATAAGCCATAAACACATGTATTTATATACACAGATATATCTACATGCGTACATATATACACACATACAGTAAGATATACACATACACACATATAAGCCATAAACACATGTATGTACATACACAGATTCACTTTTGGACTAATATCTTTGAGAATGGTATGGTCCTCCTTTTCCTCCCGCAATTGACAAAATTGTACTACGACTATTTTTCTACGGAGATGCCCTTGGCTTTAAATAACCCACAAAGATTGATATACACTTAAAAAGAAAGAAACCAATGAAATATACGAACGTATATTCATATATGCACATATGTCCGTATGTTACTTATCTGCAAATACACATACACATACATATTGTCCATAAATGCACACGTACACATATATGCATTTGCCCAGTTGGCTGGGGCAGTAGAATACACCGAGTGCTCCTCTGCAGAGAGGTAAGACCCCTCTGACGAGTGTCTTGGACATGGCACTAAATAATCTGATGGTGAAGTTACAGTAATACAGGAGCTTTCGGGAATGCAGAGCACTCCTTCATTGCTATTGCTCCTAGGTCGAGTTTGGCCCGGAGTGGTAGTATTTGATAGAGTCCTATCTATGGCTCAAATAGGACTTAAATGCATATTTATGCTAAACTGAATTACTTAAAATAGAACTGTTTTGATATCTAAAAGGCGTACTTATGCTAAACAGATTTGTTTGAAATGGAGTTGTTTGAATAAACTGAATAACTTGAAATAGAAGTGTTTTTGATAATCAAACTGTGTACTTATGCTAAACTGAATTGTTTGAAATAGAACTATTCATTTGTATAAAAAAGAATTTTGTTTTAAATAACCTACAGAGGTTGATATACCATAAAACGCAAACAAACTGAAACATGTATGCACATTCGTCCATATATGCATATGTATACTTATCTGCAAGTACACACCTATGCATATACATAAACATTTGTGCACCCTCAGATATATGTACACTGTGTTTCAATGATTAGAGGTTTTGAACATACGCGCATTTAGATTTATATTAGAGACCTAGAAAAATAGTATTTAGCTAATAAAATCTCGTCGTGATCTAGACTCATTCCAGCACCCATTCCTTTGTATTGTGTCAGTAATGTAATTTTCCAAGGATGAACGTGTGTTTATTATTGAAATTTTTTTCGTGCATAAATTTTACGAATACATGATTGATAATTTTCAGTGTGAAATTGCCCTGGTCAACACCCGTGGACCTGGAAATAATGGCAATGAAGGGGAACTCCACATTCCTTAAAGCGCCTAGACTGGAAGATCTATATCATACTCAGTGAGGGGTGGCGTGTTACCTCTTTGCTGAGGTGCAGTCCGTATAGTCTACTGCTCTCTCCTACTCCACTTCATTCGGCTCGTAGTGAAATGTAAGCCAGACGGATTCGATAAGGCGCCTCTGGTGGTGTAATGGTTAGCAAGCTCGACTAGCAAACCTACACGAGTGAGTTCGAGTCTCATTGGATGCCCCTTTCATATGGCCTTGTGCCACATCTAAGCAAAAAGCTTAGTAAATTTCCCAGACGGATTCGATAACTTTACTTAGCAATCCCATGGCCTTTTTGCCTGTTGTGTTGCTTTTGTTGTTTTTGGGTTTCATTGCCCCACCCCGCTACCAATCTTATGAATCCCACCTCATTTTTTTGCATCCATCTCAAGGCACCTTCTTCGTGTACTTCTCTAAGTATCCAGCAATCATTAAAATACTTTATACCGTGAACCGAGGTCGTCTCAAGAAAAAGAAAAAAGAAAAGAAAAAAAAAAAAGAAAAAAGAAAAAAGAAAAAAGAAGAAGTAACGGTTGGCAGTAGTTTGTAGATATCTGTGTGATTAATTTAGGTGCAGTTGCACTTTAACGTGCCTGTAAAGTACGCAGGTAGGTCACGTCCGTTTATATGTAAATCTTACAACATAAACAGAGAGAAAAACTATAGATAGGTTGAGATATAGAATAAGAAAGAAAAATATGATACATTGAGATATAAGTAGGTAAAAAAAAGATAATAGAAGAAGAAGAAGAAGAAGACTAGTGTGAGAAACAGAGACAAGATGGAGGAGGAGGAGGAGAAGGAGAAAAAGAAACAGGAGTTAACGATTAATGGCTAGCGTGACAGACGAGAGAAGAATGAAAGCGAAAGAGTTGAAAGGAAGACGAAAGAAGAAAAATATTCTCGAATAAAAGGAAAATATTCTAGAAGAAAAGAAAAATGTTCACGAATAAAAGAAAAATACTCTAGAATAAAAGAAAAATGTTCTAGAATAAAAGGAAAATATTTTAGAATAAAAGAAAAATATTCTAGAATAAAAGAAAAATATTCTAGAATAAAAGGAAAATATTCTAGAATAAAAGGAAAATATTCTAGAATAAAAGAAAAATACTCTAGAATAAAAGAGAAAGAAAAATGTAACAGCGAAAAACAGAATGTTTGCAGATAACAAAATGTTATTGAACACCGAAAAGGTGGTAAAATGATCAGAAAAGGCTTTCAGAGGGAGTAAGAGAGTTTTAAAAATATTTTCCCAAAGAATTTAATATTTCTTTAAAAAAAGAAGCACAGCACTAATTTCCGATTTGTTCTTGATTTTATTTGTATTTGATTATACGAAATATATAATTATTTTCGCTCTATTTTCAGGAATAAAGAATACACTGACGTTATCCCTTGCAGAGAGATAAGACACACCACCCACAAAAGAGTGTCCTAAGTATGATATTAAACTACAGCTGATGGCGAGGCTTCAGTTCTGGAGATCTGAAGAGTGTAGGGTACCCCTTGATTTCCTTTACGCCATGGTCCCTTCTGACCCGGAGTGATAATGCCTGTTTGGGTCCCATCTGTGAGTCAAAAATATTTGTTTAAAAATTGTTAATATACGATCGGTCCGTGTGCAAAAAACAACAACAAAAAGCAAAAAAAAAAAAAAACCCTTAAGAAACAACTACACAAAAATGCAAATATGAACATACTTACCTGGCCTTGGCTGGGCCGTCTGGCATTGGTGCCGGATGGGGTATCGAAATCAATGGGTGGGCGAGCTGCAACATTGACACCTTTGTCCCTTATGTATAGCACTAGTTTATGCTGTCTAGTTTAAACTATAACCCGGCATCCGTGCCTTGACCCAGATTTGGGTCCAAGAAACAGCTGGGTTCATTAGGCCCATATTGCACTTAGTGGGTCAATGAGCAGCACAGACCAGCAGGGTTCGAGCCTCGGCCTTCGGGTCATTGACCTTGTGTCAAGCCCTGTCTGGTGGGAAGCAGTGGCAAATACAATACATACGTGGCCTTTTTCGGATTTTGGTCCAGAGCGAGACTCCGAAAAGGAACCAATGGCAGACTTGATGTCGTAAGGCCCCCGGTTTCGGCTAAGCCACCTTCAGGTGGGTGAGCTGCATTATTGACTCCTTTGGTCCCCATGTATAGCACTAGACCTTGCAGTCTAGTTTAAGCTATAAGCAGGCATACGTGCCTGGATCCAGACTTGGGTCCAAGACCAACGTGGCTCATTAGACTCACATTGCACAAAGTGGGTGAGAGTTAATCGGCCTTCGGGTCATTGACCTTGTGTCAAGCCCTGTCTGGTCGGAGGCAGAGGCAAATACAATGAATGTGATTCCCTAACCTTTAGACATGAAATAAGCTTAGATGGGTTGATATACCGTTAAAATGAATCAATCGAGGCATCTAAATTGATTTAGGTCCAAATTTCAAAAATTCCTATCGACAATTTATCAAATTATAAAATAAATATACGGGAGAGATAAAAAAAGGTGGAGCGATTTTTAAATATTTTCACAAAGGATTTGATATTTCTTTAAAAAAATATTGCATTAATTAATATTTTTAGCAGTTTGTTGGTCAAATATTGTCATAGCTTGTGGGAGGAGCATAAAGTAATTTTTCCTTTCATTTTCAGTTGGAAAAAATTGTTCAGTGTAATAAGTGATTCTTTTTCTGTGTTTTATTTCATTATAGAAAACTTTTAATACTATAGTTGTACTATAGGTAAATACAGTTATTTGCGAAATGTACATGGGACGTTTATTACATATATACATAACGTAGAATATATAAAGAACATAGGAATCTCGAAATTCGAAAACACGTAACGACTTCTTTGTTCAGGTACGAAACCTTTTTATTAACTTTGAGTAAAAGGTTTCGACGTAAGGAGGAGAGACACAATCTTCTATGCTGTCTTATTCATTTGGCCCCCATCTCGAGCGGCCGCAAGTTCGCCTCGCGTCTGCGAGCTCCAAAAGTCGATCCTCCTCGTTTGGCGTTTAATTTCCAATTCCCTAACTTTCTTCAAATATCCCACAAAACTCCGCGCGCTTCCGGTACGTGACGTCACCCGCACCCTGTCACCCCGTTCCGTCATCTCAGGCTATTGTGACATCTCTGAGTAGTACGTCCGCCCTGCGCACGCGTTACCACCTATATCAAGGTTTGCACCTAACTAACCCATGTGCTGAACCGAAAGGTTCCCAGAGTAACTAAACTCAAAGGCATGAACCGAAATCCCTTGGCCATTACGTTACATAGTGATCAAAAGTTTTGCGATATTTTGGCAACGTGAGGCAAAATTCAACAGCTTTGGATGATTGTATCAATTAGGGGAAGATGATGAACCACACGGGACTATGAAATGCCGAGCTTAATTTAATGCTGCTCACTGGATTTTACTCTATAGTATGGAGTACGGCCTCGGAGTCAACGATTTTATTCCTACCTGACCTTGCCTGATCGTCGACGTTTTTGCATCACGAGCGAGATTTCTTCGACCATCTGTGATCACCTGCATTTTCACCTTTGACACAACAAATGTTTTTTGGTTGTTTCTGTGGCATTATGGTCCCGTTCGAACTCGTAGAGCACAAATTTCCGAATTAGACAACGTTTCACATTCATCTGAGCGGCTTTCAAATCACACTCGGAGGGAAGCCATGCACAACCTGTCAGCGCACCAACTACCACAGCGAGTACCTCACAAAGCTTCAACTACATCAGTCACGTGTTATACATGTTGAAAACTAACAGGTCCTGTAAAAAATGGCAAAACTTTTGACTCACCTTCGTAATTATGTTGTGTAATAGAACTCATATCTTCTTGACTGTGATGACTTGTTTCGGGTTCCCTAACTTTGTGACATCAAATTTTACGAGCAAATAAAACATGGCAACCGGCTTAAGAGAAGGACAACTATGATTTAAAACTAGTTGTAGACCCGGCGAGAGATGGGCTCCGCCGACTATTACTAATCAAGATACTGGATTTCAAATGAAAACATGGAAATCGGTCAATATCCAAAGGGATAAAAGACTTTAGAAATGGTGGATTTATTAAATGGTTTATTTTCGTTGGGTTTTACGGCATATCAACCATTGTAGGTTATTTAATGCCAAATCCTCTTTATACATATATATTAAATATATAGGATTTTGTTTGGTTGGGTTTTAGGGCATATCAACCATTGTAGGTTATTTAATGTCAAATCCTTTTTATACATATATATTGAATATACATGATTGGTTTGGTTGATTTTTATGGCATATCAACCATTGTAGGTTATTTAATGCCAAATCCTCTTTATACATATATATTAAATATATATGATTTGGTTTGGTTGGGTTTTATGGCATATCAACCATTGTAAGTTATTTAATGCCAAATCCTCTTTATACATATATATTAAATATATATGATTTGGTTTGGTTGGGTTTTATGGCATATCAACCATTGTAGGTTATTCAATGCTAAATCCTCTTTATACATATATATTAAATATATATGATTGGTTTGGTTGATTTTTATGGCATATCAACCATTGTAGGTTATTTAATGTCAAATCCTCTTTATACATATATATTAAATATATATGATTGGTTTGGTTGATTTTTATGGCATATCAACCATTGTAGGTTATTTAATGTCAAATCCTTTTTATACATATATATGATATATATGATTTGGTTTGGTTGGGTTTTATGGCATATCAACCATTGTAGGTTATTTAATGCCAAATCCTTTTTATACATATATATTAGATATATATGATTTGGGTTGGTTGATTTTCATGGCATATCAACCATTGTGGGTTATTTAATGCCAAATCCTTTACACATATATATTAAATATATATGATTTGTAAACACATTTTGTACATAACATTTTTAAATAAGCCGAAGCTCATTTTTTCCTCACTGTCAATCGGTTTCAAGTATTACTATATAACGGCCACAATTTATCATCAGTCATTTGTTTGTACACATCTAAATGGATATACATATGATTTGTGAGTGAATAGTTTGTAGGTAATTTCATTTTTAAATAAGGTAGAACTAATTTGTTTGCACACTCGTATTGCCATTGTTTCTACACAGTTATATGGTTTCAGTTATTTCTATTTAAGACGAATAATTCTATTCAACATTAATCATTTATTTGCACACATCGAAATGGTTACAAGTATTGCTATTTAACACTAATCATTCTGTTCAATACTACTCATTCAGTCAAATGGTTTGTTTCAAGTATTGCTATGTTTTACCCATAATTCTATTTGGCATACAGGTAAACAGTTTCATTTATTTCACACAAATAGTTTTATTTGCACACTGTTAAATGGTTTCAAGTATTGCTATATATCACTAACAATTCAATTAAGCATTTGTTTACATACAATTTAAATGTCAAACATTTCTGTTTAACCCACAGATAGGACCCTATCAGATGCTACCACTGGTTTAGTGTGGACCTGGGAGCAATGACTAGGAAGATGTACTCCACATTTCACAAAGCTCCGGGATCGGAGCCTCACTATCTGATGGTTTATTGTCATATCAGGACATTCGTTTGAGGGGGGAGTCTTTCCCCTCAGCAGAGATTCAGCGTATTCTACAGCCCCAGCCGACAAGGCTGAGATTTATTAAAAGCCCAAATATATAAACCGAACATAGCGAAATGCACCCCCACACACATAACAACCGGTATGGAAAAAGGAAAACCTGGAGAGAAATGGACTCTTCTTAATAACAACATGAAATGGACTCTTCTTAAATACAACATGAGTAATAACCAAATGACCCAAACCAGGATGAAATTAGTTGGTTGGTATTTTATGGCTTATTAACCCTGGTGGGTTATTTAATGCCAAATCCTCTCTCCCTCTTTCTTTATATAACTCTCTCTTTCTTTATATCTTTCTCTTTCTCTCTCTCTCTCTATATATATATATATATGTGTGTGTGTGTGTGTGGAGATAAATTATAAATTGATAACACGGTAATCCAAGCTAAAGAAGAGATTTATAGAGAAACACAGTCGACACTATGGCGTTTCGGTTCTAATGAACCATCATCAGGACTGGGAGGGAGGATATTCAGTGACGTTGAATAAACGATGGATATTTAGAAATACAAAAACAAAGGGAAAAAATCTATATATCAGGAAAAAGGTGGCCGTTTAATCAGTAAGTCAGTGTTTGTATTTAAAATTATATCATGTGACTGTCTAGGAATATTGTTTGGAACTTACGTGTTCTATTTGTTAATCGGGAAAGATTTCGAACCAAAAGAAGGAAGAAAAGGAAAAAGAAAAAGAGAAAGAAGGGAGAAAGAAAGAGAAAAGAAGAAAAAGAAAGGTGATAAGACGATAGAAGAACGACGGGGTGGGGAGGTGAGAGAAGGGAAGAGGGGAAAACAAATACAATTATTTGTGTCAACTTTGTTTCTCAATAAATCCCCGCTTCAGCTTGGATTACCTTGTTATCAATTTTTTCTCTATATTGTCGGATTTTACTCTATTATTTGCTGCCAAAAATATATGAATATGTATGTTTTGTAAGTGAATAGTTTGTAGATGATTTCATCTAAGCGAGTTGTTAGAGCCCCCTTGTGTTGTATAGCCACACAATACATATACATATGCAGATGCAGAACCATAACAACGCAATAAAGACGAGCGGACACATGTTTTTAGAAAAATATACCTCTCACTTTATTTGAAAGGATTCGAAAGGGTTACTAAAGGTTTAATTGTGGGAGAGGTGAGTTGGAGACTGAACAGAACTGCAACATATTGACCCACACTCTTATGGCCATAACAGCGTTTCTTTCCCGTTCTCCTGGGCTGCTCAACCGGGTTCCTCATTCCAGCATCTTCTCTCCAACTGACCTGAACTTCCTGTCACCGGGGTTATATAATAATTTGACACCCACTCTTCTTTCTGCAAGCGTCACAATTTCGCACTCAATTCAACCCCTCGACAGTCAAGGTTATATCCTGATATTCCTCGACCGGATGCACCTGTTATTTACACAGGTGCATTTCCTATTTTGACTGCTTGGCCGGGTCGGAGGTCAATATACAACATTTGTTTGCACGCAGTTAAATGGTTTCAAGTATTCCTATCAACACTAATAATTCTATCTAATATTAATCATTTCTTTGTGCACAGTTAAATGGTTTCAAATATTGTTGTTTAACATTAGTTATTCCATTTATTAGTTTGTTTTGGTTTCTTGGGTTTTATGGCATATCAACCCTTGTAGGTTATTTAACGCCAAATCCATTTTTATGTAAATAATCAGTTCTATTTCAAACAACTCAGTTTAGCATGAGTGCACAGTTTAATTGTCGAAAACATTTCTATTTCAAACTATTCAAGCAGTTATATATAACAATTCAGTTTAGTGTAAGTACAGTTTCAATGTCAAAAACAGTTCAATTTCAAATAATTCCCTTTAGCATAAGCACGCAGTTTAAATGTAAATACGGTTTAATTGTGGAAAACATTTCTATTTCGAGCTATTCAGTTTAGTCAAGCAGTTCTAATTCAGCTAATTCAGTTTAGTATAAGTACAGATTTTGTCTACACACAGTTAAATGTCAAAACAGTTCTATGATAAATAATTCAGTTTAGTGTAAATACAGTTTCAATGTCAAAAACAGTTCTATTTGAAATTATTCAGTTTAGCATAAGCACGCAATTTAAACGTAAGTACGGTTTAATCGTCAACGGAAATGACTGAAATGATATTACCAGATGGTGCTTCCATACATTTGATTATTACAATAATGCATTGACTTGACATTTTGGAAGTAGATTTTCTTCACCCCCCCCCCCAAAAAAAAACTCGAAAGAATACTGAATAAATGAGTCTTTAGGAAGTAAACAGAATGGGAGATCGGCAAATACTCAACTGGGCTACATTAACACTGTCTGTTGAATTTCAGATTTTAATTGAATTGGGTTAAGTTGGGTTTCATAACATATCAACCCTTCTAGGTTATCTAATACTCTTTATATATATATATATATATATATAGTTGGTTGGTTGGTTGAGTTTTATGGTATATCAACGTTTGTAGGTTATTTACGCCAAATCCATTTTTATACAAATAAACAGTTTTATTTCAAACTATTCAGTTTAGCATAATGGCACAGTTTAATTATCAAAAACATTTCTATTTCAAGCAATTCAGTTTAGTTAAACAGTTCTAATTAAAAACAGTTCAGTTTAGTATAAGTATAGTTTTTGTTTAAACACAGTTAAATATCAAAATATCAAAAAATATACTTCTATTTCAAACAATTCAGTTTAGCATAAGTAGGCAGTTTAAATGTAACTACAGTTTAATTGTTAAAAACATTTCTATTTCAAGCTATTCAGTTGAGTCAAGCAGTTCTAATTCAGCTAATTCAGTTTAGTATAAGTACAGATTTTGTTTATATACAGTTAAATGTCAAAACAGTTCTATATTAAACAATTCAGTTTAGTGGAAGTACACTTTCAATGTCAAAAAACAGTTCCATTTCAAACAATTCAGTTTAGCAGTTTAAATGTAAGTAGGGTTTAATTGTCAAAAACATTTCTATTTCAAGCTATTCAGTTTAATCAAACAATCCAGTTTAGCATAAGTATGCCGTTAGTTCTATTAAACCCATAGATAGGGCCCTATCAGGTGCTACCACTTCGAGCCAGAGTGGACCTGAGAGCGATGGCAATGAAGGGGCACTCCATATTCCCCAAGGCCCCATCATTACTGGAACCTCACCATCAGGCTGTTTAATGTCATATACAGGACACTCGTTGGGGGGGGGGTCTTACCCCTCTGCAAAGGTGTAGTCAGTGTATTATACAGCCCCAGCCGACTGGACAATACATTTATTAATTTTCCAATGTAATTTGCACACAGCTGCATATTTTCAAATAACTAACAATAGAAATAATTCTTAGTAAATGATTAAACAGTTCTATTTGACGTTGGCGTATTCTGCAGCCACGGGTGACTGGGTGCATAGCTTAGAGCAAACAGCAGGAGGCATTAGTCACAACATAAACTCAAATAAAACAGAGCATATGTGTTTTAGAAGAGAAGGAGCCATCTCCACTCTAAGTTGTAGGCCTCTAAAATTAGTAGACAAAGTCCACATACTTCGGCAGCAATATCTCACCTACTGATACTACCTAGTAAAGATGTAGACTGCTATTAAAAAGTTATAGATCATATGGAAGCCTGATCTATCCGATAAAATATAACGGGATTTCTTCCAAGCAGCGGTTATGTCAATACAAATGTATGGATGCACCTTAACAAACGCATTGAGAAAAAGCTAGATGGAAACTAGACAAGAATCCTACAAGCTATTTTGAACAAATCCTGAAAGCAGCACCCTAGGAAACAACAGCTGTACGGCCACTTATCTCCTATCTCAAAAAACTAGCCAAGTTAGACGATCAAGACATGCGGAACACTGCTGGAGAAGACAGGAGAAATTCATTAGTGATCCCTACACATGGAGGTGCCAGTGTTGGCCGACTTATTTTTATCAGCTCTGTGCAAACACAGGATGTAGTTTGGAAGACTTGCCGGGAGCGACGGATGATAGGAAAAGATGGAGAGATAGAGAAAGTCAGGGAAATCCATGCTGTCAGCGCGACTTGGTGATTATGATGAAATATATATATATATATATATATATATATATTTCACTATGTATATATGAAAAACCAAAGAGCACTATCTAAGCATTTTTGGTGTTTGAAAAATAAAGGTTTGACCTTTGAGATTCAATGGGCCATATTGAAAAAGTCGAAAACCCCAAAATGCTTTGATAGTAGATGTAATCTATGCCTAGAAGAAAAAATACGAATAATGATATACCCAGAACCTGAAAATTTATTAAATCAGCGATGTGAATTAATAGCTAGATGTAGACATAGGAATAGATTTAAATTATAGACAAATTATCATAGATAATTTTTAATTAAGCAAAACATAGGATTAATTTGAGATTTGAGGTGAAATGAATGAAATAAAATAAAATAAAAAGATGAGAAGATACCATGTGATGCGTACGTACTTTTCAATGGAAGGGTAACTGAATTAATAGGCATGAATATAAATTTTGAATTTAAAATTTTAATTTTAAATTTTGAATTTAATTTAAGATAAGTATTACTGTATCCTTACGCAAGGTTATTAAGGAATGTTGTACTTCCCTAAATTATTATTAAATCTGGAGTTTTAAGTTGAAATGTATTTAGAATTTAAAAATTAAAAAAATTTAATTTACTATAATTCCAACCGGTAATAAAAACTAAAAACCGGAAGTGGGTGAAATGGGGGAGGAAACTATTCACCCCTCTTCTACCCCCTCCCACCCTTCCTTCCTGTGTCTATTCTGAAATATTTTATCCATTAGATCTGAAGAAGACCTGTTATTTTTGGTGTTATAGATTCATATCAATACCCATAACAGGATGGAAATAAATTTATAATTCCAATGTGACAATTTTTGTTTTTCTTCAAGAATATATATATATATATATATTTGCAGTGCCTCGTGTCGATTGTTTTTGTTTTTCAATGTCGTATGTTGAGCATATTTTCCAATGTTTTAGTTTTCACACAATCGGCACACGCCACTAGGATTGTTATCTGCGCTTCCAGCTGATTATTCTGGTTGCTATAGGATCGAAGTGGACCTAAGAATGAGCTGGAGACTCACCATAAGACGTTGTTTCGTGTCATTGTCAGGATGCTTCTTTGGGGATGTCTTACCTCTCTGTAGAAGATACAGACAGGGTATTCTAAGCCATGATGACAGAACAAAATATGTGCTTGGGTCATTTCTCTAGGTCAAATAGATAGGTTTGAAATCCAATAAATGTTTGCAAACATTTTTATTTGTATTAAGAATGGTTATTTGAAACAATAAAAAAATAACTGTAGGTGGAATTCGAAACCATTTTAACACACACACACACACACACACAACTACCCAGGGTGAAACAAAAAGTACTCTAAAACAAAAAATATCAAAGACCAATTAGGGCTAAAACAGACAAAAGTAGTCACGCTCGGAGGAAAGGAGGAGTGACCTCTATATAGACCCACACAAAACAGAAAACCATTTAAACAAGAATGAATTCAAGTCTCATTGAGTACCTCATTCATATGACCTTGTGCCATATATGTTCTCTGACGAAAGCAACAAGCTGGAAACATACACGTATGTAAGAACGAAATGAATAAATAAATCTTAAAAAAATACAAATCTCTTCGTGGACAGATTCATTTTAATATATATATATAAGAATATAAGAGAAGACATCCCAAAACCTGGTTTATTCACTCGGGCACCACATATATATCGTGACTTGAACAAGGATAGCCTGGCCGAACACATCTCTCTCCAGGTCTACTACTTGTTTAAATTCAGAGTTTTCCTTCTTCTAGTCCGGTTACAATAGCAAGGTTAAATAGCCCAGTCTGCTCAACTATTTACTCATAGCTGGAGTGAGAATAGTTGGATTCATACCATTTCCAAAGGTAATGTGGAATGCAAACAGCTTGTTTTAGAATTTCAACTCAAGTAGACGGGCCCACTTCCTATGGCGATAACCGTTTGGCCATAGGCGCCTCCAAAATGATGTAAACATCCTCAAATGCGTACGGATAGATTTCTATCGAGAACACTGATTAACTGTTCACAGGTTGCTGAAAATTTCCTTTGAAAAATGTTACAGCACTGAATCCTATGGCTCTCTCTCGACATCCTTCCATATAGACCATCGCTCTGGGTAAGTCCTCTAAACGGCACCCAGTTTCCACACAGGGTTGATGAATGTAAATTTTTGCTGGTCGGCCTGCACTGGTGTGTCCATGTGTAGGAGTCCAAGGGAAAACGTCGCTTAGGATTTCTTCTTTACTTTCCGAGCAGTGTAAAACATGTTAGCGTCGTCTTGAATGGTTTGCCAGATGGAAGGTAAGTGGCCATACAACTAATGTTTTGTAGGATACAGTGGCTAGGATTCATTGAAAACAGGGCGCAGCATCTTTGTGGCATAACAGGAAATGCACCTGTTTCCTAAAGTAAACAGGACACAACTTGCTCCCCCGCTGAAGTGCCACGTAAATCGCGTGGGTGACATGCTAGAAGGAAGTGTGTCAACGTGCAACGTGTAGGCGGGTTGTGTGACCACAGGATTGTATGGGCGTCCGAAAAATTATATAAACCAGGGAAGATTTCGACCCGGGCAGAACGAAGCAGAAAGGTGGAGCCTGTGAGTGTGTACAGCTCAGCCATGTCTGACTCTCTCTCACTCTACCTATACGTATATTTCTGGTTATGAAATGAAAAGAAAAGAAAAGAAGCTGATTATATTTTTATACACCAGCGTTGTTGTTTTTCTCTGCCATACAATGTGTAGAGGTTAGGGAATTAAGTTAATATCTACATTTTTTTTGTGTAGTTTCATAGGAAGGTGTTTTTTTGTACATAGTTCTATCGAATACAAATTCTTTTCACGTAGGTCAGTTTGGCTCAAAGGTGTGACCCTAATAAATACAATTATTTTAGGTCAGAACGGACCGGTAATTAATGGCAATGAAGGGGTACTCCAAACCCCTCATATCTTCAGAACTGGTCTCCTTATTAGATGCGTTTTAGTGTAATACCTTGGGATAGCTCTTTTCTTGAGTGGTCTTAACTCTCTGCAAGGGGTACCGTCAGTGGATTTTACAGCCCATGGACAGAAGTTTGTATTCTGGGGTACTATGAATTCTATAAAAATGAGGTTATTTTAGTCATTTGTAAGCATTAGTACAATAAATTCTATAAAGAAAACGGTGTACTATTTGTTATTTGTTATCATACTATCAATCCTCTAGAATGGTTCATTTATTTGTAATCTATAAAGAGGATGATATTTGTGAGGTGCCCGTGGTGTAATGGATATCGTCGTAGGAAATGGACACGGCGACACGAGTTCAAATCCTGGACGAGACAGATTACATTTCACATAGTACTAATACCCTTGGGAAAGGTATGAATCCAATTATTCTCCTTCCAGCTATGGTGAGGCAACAGGTCTAGGAGAAGGAAGACTCTGAACTCAAACCTGTTAAACTCCGCTTAGAAAATTGACCTTGTGTCATATCCTGCCCGAGCGGAGGGGTTGGTAAATATGATAAAGATGATGTTATTTTATCCTCTTCTAATATAATAGTTTCGTGGGTTGTTGCTTCTAGGATTTGTTCAAAACAGCGTGCTATTTCGTTGTGTAGTTTCCTGGCTTTTTCTACGCGTGTTATATTAGACTCCAAGTAGTGCACTCATATAGTAGTAGTGACATGGATACATATGGTTTGATTTGGTTGGGTTTGGAGGTGCCTGTGGTGTAATGGTTATCGTCTCCGGATATGGACACGGTGATCTGAGTTCAATTCCTGGACAAGACTGTTTGCATTTCACATAGCACTAATACCCTTGGGAAAGGTATGAATCCAATTATTCTCCCTCCAGCTATGGGTAAATAGTAGGGCAGACTAGGTTCTTCAGCCTTGGTGAGGCAACTAGTCTAGGAGAAGGAAAACTCTGAACTCAAACCTGTTAAACTCCGCTTAGAAAATTGACCTTGTGTCATATCCTGCCCGACCGGAGGGGTTGGTAAATATGATAAAGATGATGTTATTTTATCCTCTTCTAATATAGTAGTATAAATTTAATAAAATTGTTGTATAAATTCAATCAAATTGATGTTACTTTATTTATAGTCTATGGTAGTATAATTTTTTTAATTTATCTTAATTCAAAAGGAATGATAAGATATCATATGATACGAAGAAGTTCTTTTGTTTTTTTATGCCACTCAAATGTAAATATACGAGGTGCATACGATAAGTTTCCAGACATTTTTCGTATCGGCACTTTTATTGATAGTACACACATGAAACTCTAGTCCCCTTCGAAGTAATCTCCTCAGGCTGCAATGCACTTCTTGTACCGTTCCAACAACTTCTGGAAGGACCCATGGAAGTCCTCTTGTTTGAGCGTGTCAATGACCTTCGTCACAGTCTCTTTCATCTCCTCAATTGTCTCATAACAACAGTCTCTGAGCTTAGGGAATAAGGGAGCAACGTCTGGACTATAGGGAGGGTCACTTTTATTGATAGTACACACATGAAACTTTAGTCCCCTTCGAAGTAATCTCCTCCAGCTGCAATGCACTGGTTGTACCGTTCCAACAACTTCTACCAGGCCCCATGGAAGTCCTCTTGTGTGAGCGTGTCAATGTCCTTCGTCAAAGCCACTTTCTTCTCCTCAATTGTCTCATAACGACAGCCTCCGAGCTTAGGGAATAAGTAAAAGTCACAGGGACCAAGGTCTGGACTATAGGGAGGGAGAGGAACTGTCTTGATGCCCATCTTGGTCAAATAGTCTGTGACAAGGATGGAGTTGTGGACTGGTGTATTGTCTTGCTGGAAATGCCACTGACCCGATTTGGAGAGTGCAGGCCTCTTCCCTAGGAATCTCTTCCTGAACTCCCTTAAAACCTCAGCATAGTAACCCTAACCCTAACCGTTTGGCCAATCAACCCTGGTGTATTGACTTCCTTACTCCTCCCACACCTCTCATCATCCCTCACAGACTCCCAGCCTTCCTTGAATCTCTTATGCCACTCAAAAACTGATGCTTGATTCATGCAAGATGGTCGAAAAGCAGTCTGACGCATTTCATACGTTTCTGTGGCATATTTTCCAAGTTTAAAACAGAATTTTATTGCATATCGTTCTTTTAAAGTGTCCTCACGTCCAGATTGCATTTTTGAAATTCATCAGCTGTGACAACCAGGCTTTAGTAATGTGTATTCCAGTTCCTGTTGTAGCGGATCATTTGAACCTGAAATCATAAAAATTGGTCAGTCATCTCTTACGATGTATAGCAATAACATAGTGAATTTTCAAGAGTCTACGACAATTTCAAATGCCTGTACAAAAAAGTCTGGAAACCTATTGAAGGAGCCTCGTATATATATATATATATATATATATATATATATATATATATATGTATAAGTGGAGCCATCCAGGGAAAGGAATAGCACTCTCCCCTATGCCTCGGTGTAGTAGCTATTGAGCAGTGAACCTTCGAGTCATTCTTGACTAAGGTCAGCCAGCTTACTCTACTTATATATATATTGTTAGGATGGAATATGGCAAACTCCTGAAGCATCTGTTTTACGAGGAACTCCAACCGAGACTCAAACCTAGGAGATGTTTCAAGGACGTCATAAAAAGCAACCTAAAAACTCTTGGCATTAATTTTGTAGATAGGGAAAGGACAGCGACAAATCGCGCGACCTAGAGGATACTCATTTATGATGGCTGTAGAAGGTTTGTGTCAATGCGGCTCGAGCACTTGATCCTGAGGTGGGTTCTACGGAAGTGGCAGAGGTCGGACATCCTGGATACATTTCTTACATTCAGGCCTGACCGTATATGTAGTGTGTGTTGCAGGGTTTGCTTGACACGGGCTGGTCTCTTGAGTCATATGCGGTCCCATGATGACAGACAACTGTAACATATCCATACATGAATATGTGAAACGTACATGTAATGTTCATAACTCATATATATAACATAGGAATCCCGAAACACGAAAAACACTTACGACTTCTTAGTTCAGGTACGAAACTTTTTATTACCTTTGAGTTTAAAGGTTTTTCGACATAAGGAGAGAGATACCATCTTTCTATGCTGACTTTTCCATCTGTACCCCCACCCCCACAACACGTGTGGCACCTGCCACAAGGCCTCGGCGAGCAAGCGAAAATCACCCTTCTTCTTCGGACGGCAAGACTCAATTAACTGACTTTTCAAATCTCAGCCCACGCTTCCGGTGCGAGACGTCACTCACGTCCCTGGTCACATCCTCTATCTGGGATTCTTATTGTGGCATCTCTGAGAGACACGTCCGCTCCGCGCGCGCGCGAACACCTGCGCTCATGTTTGCACCTAACTAACCTATGCACCGAGACGAAAGGTTCTCAGCCGAACTAAACCCAAAGGCAAGATGTATAAAACGAAATCCCTCGGCCATTATATTACACAACCATGTGTAAAAAACGTGTGTGCACGAGTGAAAGCCGAGGGTCTCATGTGTCTTTTGTGAAATAGGATATGTAAAAGCAAAGCTGGACTTCTGAGCCACTCGTGTGCTCATAAATGAACATTGTAGAAATGGCCTTCTTCCGTGAAGAAGTGACAACCCCCATATATAATAGCAACAGTATTATGATCATTAGAGTATTACTCATTAAACGTGTCTTAGCCAGGAATATCTTTGTTGAACCTTTTCCTCTCAAAGTCTACAACTGGATTGAATACAGAGTTTTCCTTCCCCATGACTAATTGCCATACCAAGGTTAATGATCGAAGTGTGTCCTACAATTTATCAATAGCTAGATGAAGAGGAATTGAGTTCGTGTCTTTTCCAAGGTATTGCTTTAGCAATCTGAAATGCAAATAGCTTTGTGCAGGATTTGAAGTCGTGTCGCTGAGTGCACTTCTTACAACAATAACCGTTACACCACGAACGCATCCAGGTATTTGGTCGCCGTTGTGTGAATTTGAATATCGGTAATATTTTAATTTTTCTTTTACATAAAATTAAATCTAATTATCTGGTTTTTGATGAATGTATCCACACACACACAAGAGAGAGAGAGAGAAAGAGAGAGAGAGAGAGAGAGAGAGAGAGAGAGAGAGAGAGAGAGAGAGAGAGAAATCGGACGTGAAAATTTCCAGATGTCCTGAGAGAAAAAAATTTAACAGAAATTTATAACATGAAAAATTCTCTTTTCGTTTTTACATCTTTTTAAGAGAAATGCCGCATATCATAAAGAAAAATAAAAATTAAAAAGGTCAGAGACAGATAGAATGTGGGAGAGTAACACAGAATGAGAGAAAGACAAAAAGAGTGAATGAAGACCAGAATGAAGGGAAAGAAAGAGAAAACGAGAGAAAGGGTGAATGACTGAGTGGAAGAGTGAAGGAGTGAGTAAAAGGCAGAATGAATGACAGATTGACAGAATGAGTGAATGACAGAATGAATGAATGACAGAATGAGTGAATGAATAGCAGAATGAGGGAAAGAATGAGTGAATGACAGAATGAAAGAATGAGTGAATGACAGATTGATTGAATGAATAGCAGAATGAGGGAAAGAATGAGTGAATGACTGAATGAAAGAATGAGTGAATGACTGAATGAAAGAATGAGTGAATGACAGATTGATTGAATGAATAGCAGAATGAGGGAAAGAATGAGTGAATGACAGAATGAAAGAATCAGTGAATGACAGATTGATTAAGTGAAAGACAGAAAGAATGACAGAATGACAGAATGAGTGAATGACAGATTGATTGAATGAATAGCAGAATGAGGGAAAGAATGAATGAATGACAAAATGAAAGAATGAGTGAATGACAGATTGATTAAGTGAAAGACAGAATGAAGGAAAGAATGACAGAATGACAGAATGACAGAATGAGTGAATGATAGATTGAGTGAATGACGGATTGATTGAATGAATAGCAGAATGAGGGAAAGAATGAGTGAATGACAGAATGAAAGAATGAGTGAATGACAGATTGATTGAGTGAAAAACAGAATGAAGGAAAGAATGACAGAATAAGTGAATGACAGATTGAGTGAGTGAATAGCAGAATGAAGGAAAGAATGAAAGAATGACAGAATGAGTGAATGGCAGAATGAGTGAATGACAGATTGAGTGAGTGAATAGCAGAATTAAGGAAAGAATGAAAGAATGACAGAATGAGTGAATGGCAAAATGAGGAGAAAGAAAGACAAAATGACAAAAAGGCAGAATGAGAGAAAGAGAGGAATGAGTGAGAGAAAGAGAGGAAGGAGTGAGAGAAAGAGAGGAAGGAGTGAATGAAATTAAGAAAATCTCTGAGAAAGACATTAAATGGTAGAAAGACAGAAAGAGAGAAAGACAGAAAGAACGAAAGAAATAAAGAATGACAGAATGATAGAATAAGTGAATGAAAGAGAGAGAGAGAGAGAGAGAGATCAAATGAAAGAAAGGTAGATTAAGATAAAGGGAGAATGAGTGAAAAACAGAACTAGTGAGAGAAAGAGAGAATGAGAGAAAGAGAGAAAGAAAGAAGGAGAGAAGGAAAGAAAGACAAAATGTGTAGGTGAACGGCGGAAGGAGTAAGAGAAAAACTAAATAACTTTCTTTCATCCTTTCTGCTTTTCAATCACACGTTCTGAGTAATTGAAAAGCAGAAAGAGTGAAAGAAAGACAAAACGAGAGAAAAATAGAATGAATAAAGGGCAGGAAGAGTGAGAGAAAGACAGAATGAGAGAAGAATAAAAAGAGTGAGAGAAAGAGAGAATGAAAGAAAGAAAAAATGGGTCAGTGAATGGCAGAATGAGAGAGAAAGAAAGAGAGAATGAGAGAAAGAAAGAAGGGGTCAGTGAATGGCAGAATGAGAGAGAGAGAGAAAGAGAGAATGAGAGAAAGAAAGAAGGGGTCAGTGAATGGCAGAATGAGAGAGAGAGAGAGAGAGAGAGAGAAAGAGAGAATAAGAGAAAGAAAGAAGGGGTCAGTGAATGGCAGAATGAGAGAGAGAGAGAGAGAGAAAGAGAGAATAAGAGAAAGAAAGAAGGGGTCAGTGAATGGCAGAATGAGAGAGAAAGAAAGAGAGAATGAGAGAAAGAAAGAAGGGGTCAGTGAATGGCAGAATGAGAGAGAGAGAAAGAGAGAATGAGAGAAAGAAAGAAGGGGTCAGTGAATGGCAGAATGAGTAAGAGAAAGAGAGAATGAGAGAAAAACACAATAAACAAGAGTAGGATAGAACGAGAGAGTAAAAGAGAGAACAAGGAAAAGAAAAATCATCTATAACATCGGAATATTCAATTACAATGTAATGGGCGAATTGAATCATGAATAAATTTATTGCATTCGTGGCATCACCTTAACAAAACAAAATGATAATTCAACTTTGGCAGTAAATACATTGAAAGACTTTATTTAGTATCTTTTCTAACAGAAAAAAAACTAATAGAAACTGAAGAATTTTTTTAATTGTTTACGAGAATTTATATTCTTCATTCCTCCACCATAAACGAGATGTGACACATGGTCCATTTTCAAGAGAGTGAAGCTGGTCTGAATTCAGAGATTTTCACCTCAGTTGATTCATTTGAAGTGTTAGTGTGAAAATTAATACAATATGGTGCGTAGTAACATCCTCGGTCTCCATTCAAGAAAAAAACTATCATTCTCAAACCTAGTGATCAGTCTTGTACAAACTCAGTTGAAACGTGAGTGTGCGGTTTTATTCCAGTTAGTTTTGTCCCAAAGTTTAAATGTCCAGGAAATTTTTGCTGTTGTAAATTAAAAATTGAATTAAGAGGCTCATTAAATAAGTTTCCAGCCTTTTTTGTTCTGTCACTTTTATTGATAGTACACACATGAAACTTTAGTCCCCTTCGAAGTAATCTCCTCCAGCTGCAATGCACTTATTGTACCGTTCCAACAACTTCTACCAGGCCCCATGGAAGTCCTCTTGTGTGAGCGTGTCAATGACCTTAGTCACAGCCTCTTTCATCTCCTCAATTGTCTCATAACGACAGCCACTGGGCTTAGGGAATAACCAAAAGTCACTGGGAGCGAGGTCTGGGCTATAGGGAGGGTGAGCAACTGTCTTGATGCCCATCTTGGTCAAATAGTCAGTGACAAGGATGAAGTTGTGGACTGGTGCATTGTCCTGATGGAAATGTCACTGACCCGATTTGGAGAGTGCTGGCCTCTTCCCTAGGAATCTCTTCATGAACTCCCTTAAAACCTCAACATAGTAACCCTAACCCTAACCGTTTGGCCAATCAACTCTGGTGTATTGACTTCCTTACTCCCCCCACACCTCTCATCATCCCTCACAAACTCCCTGCCTTCCTTGAATCTCTTATGCCTCTCAGAAACTGATGCTCGATTCATGCAAGATGGTCGAAAAGCAGTCTGAAGCATTCCATAAGTTTCTGTGGCATTTTTTCCAAGTTTAAAACAGAATTTTATTGCATATCGTTCTTCTAAAGAGTCCTCATGTCCATATTGCATTTTTGAAATTCACCAGCTGTGACAATCAGGCTTTAGTAGGGTGTATTCCAATTGCTGCTGTAGCTGTTGATTTGAAGCTGAAATCATAATTGGTCAGTCATCTCATGAGATGACTTCGTTTAGTCTCCCAACTGTAGGCCCTGCATAAACATGAGGAAGAGTAGTGGTAAACGTTATGGACTAGGACGTTGTAATTAAGGAGTCCGAACTCCAGTTGTGCTATTACGTTCACTTTTGGACTAATACCCTCGGGAAAGGATTAGGGTTAGGGTCATCTCCCTCCAGCTGTTGATTAAATAGTACCACTACTGTTTTTCTACAAAGATAGCTTTGGAATTGAATAACCCACGAAGGTTGATAGGCTATTAAAAAAGAAATGAAACAAGCATGTATCTAAGTTGGGACAACTATCAAATATCCAGAGTTAGGTGTATTCATTTACCCAGGATGTGACAGAAGGTCAGCTTTTCAGCGGAGTACAGCTGCTTTGAATTCAGAATTTTCCTTCTCTTTGACTGGTTGCCTAAACAGGGCTAAAGAACCCAGTCAACCTAACTATTTATCTATAATTGATGCCTCATTGCTTAACAGTCAGCATTATAAGGTACGGATCAAGCATAAAGGGGAGCCACCCAGAAAAAGGAGCAGCGCCCCCCTACACCTTTTGTTATATTTTGACCTTCGACCCGGCCCAAAAATACTATTCCAAGGTGATACACCGGAAGGAAGTGACACATTCCAATGGCCAGTAATCGGAAGAGATCGCGTGGGCGGATTAAGGCTTATGAGGTGGGACAAGGTGAAGGTTCCATTGTGATGCACCGGAAGAGAGTAACCGCTGAACTGCATGACAGTTATTTCCGCTTGATGACGATTAAACATCCGATTCAAAGATCCAGTAGGCGATCGTGTGGGCGTTGAGTTATTATTTAACTCTGTTGAGTTTGGGGTGCCAAAGGAGTTGCCGGGAGAGATCCAGACAGTAGAGACCAGATGTGGTAAGGGAGGGCCACACCCGACCGAGGGGGCCCTCGGAAAGCCCCGATGGAGTGGACCCCAACATCAGGAGAACAAGACACAACGTGACGGTCATAACAGTGGGGTCAAAATATGAAGATTACGTTCGGTTTCCAGCATCCTCTCACACGCAAACCTTACAAATAAATTGAGAGGTGAATATTTTTCTAAAGAAGTCTTCCTGTGTCTTCCTTCCTGCATCTTAATTCTTCCTGCGTTGTCCTTCATGCATCTGTCTTTGATGTTGTGTCGTTGTGATGTGTAAATGACTATACAACACTTTGTGTAGTAGCTATCGAAAAGAGAGCCTTCGGGTCACCCTCGACTAACGTCGCCAAATTCATGTCTTTCCCTTGGGCTTTTAAGCCCAAAGTGAAATGGAAACTGTCTCGTCCAGGATTTGAACTCGTGTCGACGATTTAATTAACTGGCGACTCGAGTTCCAATTCTTGGTCGATAACCGTTACGTTAAGTTTCGCCTCCACATTTATGAGTAATAACTATTAGAAAATAGTTATGCATTTACCGAAGTGTTCTCGTGGTGTAATGGTTAAAGCGCTGAGCCGCAGAATCGTAGTAAGCGAGTTCGAACTCCAGTCGCGCTATTACGTTCACTTTCAGACAAACATCCAGCTACGGTTTAAATAGTACCACCACTGCTCTTTAAGAAAAAAATTAGATTTGGCATTAAATAACCCAAGAAAGTAACAAAACAAACAAAGAAATATGTATTCATAAACCAGATGCGGCACAATGCCAAATTTTGAGCGGAGTTTAATAGGTTTACCGGACATTGGCATGAGGGTTAGAGTGTTCGCCAATGGCCCGGGAGACCTGGGTTCAATCCCAGGTCGAGTTTACCAAAGACTCAAAAAATGTTACTTGATGCCTCCTTTCTTAACAGTCAGCATTATAAGGTACGGATCAAGGGTAAAGTGGAACAATCTAGGGAAAGGAGTAGCGCCCCCCCCTACACCATGGTGTAGTAGGTATAGAAAAGAGAGCCTTCGGGTCACCCTCGACTAACATCGTCAACTTTACTTTTTACTTTTAATAGGTTTAACTTCAGAGTTTTTCGTCTCCCAAACCAGTTGCGATATCAAAGTTATCTATTTATTCAGAGACGGACAGGGAATTGTTGGATTCGTGCCTTTCTAAAGAGAATTAGCGCTATGTGAAATGCAAACACTCTCGTACAGGATTTGAACTCCGCCTCTTGAGCCTCCTTTTTTTTTTTTTAATGAGTAATGAATATTAAGAGATTAGGTATCAGAAGACACTTTTTGATGTTGGGAGTTTATTTATTTATTTTTTATCGCTACGCGCTTTTTATTTGTAGTATTGAGCCAGAGTTGACTTAGTAAATGTCGATAAAAAAAAGAAGATGAAAAAGAAAAGGAATAAAAAGAAAAAAAAACGAATGTAATAATGTGACTACTTTATATATAAACTGACTTTGTACTGAAAATATGAGTCATGTAGAAAATGTCAGGATTTTATTGTAACTAAGAAAAGGAATGTTTTGCCTTCCATTTGAAGGTGCGACATTAAAAACTTCTATTGATTTTGTTTTATAACTTATAAAAGAAACTTATTTCGTTGAATAAAAAAAAAACTGATTTTCACTTGGACCAAAAAGTTTTCGGAAAATGTTGAGATTTGTTTAATCTATTGTCTATGTAAACAAGCGGAAAACAAACAAAAAAAAAATCATTATTTACTATAACAAATAAACGCACCTGACATTGATCGATTGATTTTAACGGTATGTCAACCCGTCTAGGGTTATTCTATGCATAGAAGTTAGGAAATCGCGTTCATTGTACGTTCAGATTCCCATTTTTTGTACAGTTGTAACTATAAGTGTTTTTTTTTTTGCTCGTTCCATTTGAATGAGACTAATTTTTAAAAAGGTTTATTTGACCGATAGAACCCAAATAGGTACTACTACAACGCCGAGTCAGTGTCAACCAGGGAGTAATGGTAAAAAAGGTGTACTTCACACTTTCCAGATCTCCAAAATTGGAGCCATATCATCAGATGCTGTTTAATGTCATACTCAGGGTTAACCCCATTTTTGTGGGTAGGGTCTTATCTCTACGAAGAGGAAATAGTAAACGTATTGGACACCTTGCCGGCAAGATGACAGACTGTTAGAGAAAACAAGAATAAGTTATGTCCGGTAAAAGCAACCGCGCCTTTGGCCGAATGAGTAGAGTGTTCACCTATGGTCCGGGAGACTGGGGTTCAATCTCTGGTAGAGTCATGCCAAAGACTCAGAAAATGGTACTTGATGCCGCCTTGCTTAGTACTCAGCATTATCAGGTTAGGATATAAGGGTAAAGTGGAGCAATTATTCTCCCTCCAGCTATGGGTAAATAGTAGGGCAGACTAGGTTCTTCAGCTTTGTTAAGGCAACTAGTCTAAGAGAAGGAAAACTCTGAATTCAAACCTGTTAAACTCCGCTTAAAAAGATTGACCTTGTGTCATATCCAGCCCGAGCGGAGGGGTTGGGTAAATATGGTAAAGTGGAGCAATCCAGGGAAAGGAGTAGCGCCCCCTACACCTCGGTGTATTAGGTATTGAAAAGGGAGCCTTTGGGTCACCCTCGACTAAGGTCACCAACGTTTTTTTTTCACTTGTGTCTGGTCGGCAGTAACACCTTCTGCACATCGAAAAACTTTTAAATGAAATCTAAAAGTAACTCTTACTGTCTTGAATTCTACCCCAAAAGTTCAAAATAACCAATCGTGTTCATTCTCATCAGCATCATAAAGGCGTGCCGACAGCACTGACTTCTTTGACTCCCTCTCGCAATTCGTCCCTAAAGCTTTCGCTCTTGGTAAGACAGCCACCATAATCCGCTCAGAGTTGATGAATGTCAAATTTTGCTGATCGGTCAACATGCCCAAACATAAGAGAACGTCACTTATAAGCTTGTCCTTACTTTCTGCCAGTGCCTAAAATGTCTTGCTTGTCTTTTTTGGATGCTTTGTGAGATAGGAGGTAAATGGCCGCACAACTTCTGTTTTGTAGCGTGCTGCTTCCAGGATTATTTCAAAACAATGAGCATTATCCTTGTGATCTGTACCATAAGGGGGGGTGTCCTCGTGGTATAATGGTTAAAGCGATGGACTGCGGAATCGTAGTACGTGAGTTCGTACTCCAGTCGCGCTATTACGTTCACTTTCGGGCAAATACCCTTGGGAAAGGTATGAAACCCCTTATCCTCCCAGCTATGGGTTAAATAGTACCACTACTGTTCTTCTAGGAGAATAGATTTGGCATTAAATAACCTACAAAGGTTGATATGCCATTAAACAAAGAAACCAAACAAAACCTGTACCATAAGGGTACCAACGAGACAGTATGTACCATTACGGCACCGTCAAGACATTCGTACCTTTAGGACTATGTTGTGACTCTGCTGTGGTAAAAGTTGACAAACACAAGAAATTCTGTTTAACTATCCAAATGTTTATTATTTATTTAGAAAAAGATGAGCAGACACAGACTTTGAATTTTTTTCTTGGTTTTCTGTTGTATTTTTAACATGCTTGTCTGCTGGGTTGGGTCTCGTCTAAAACTCCCCTTGGAGAGCACCCTCAAAATAGGGCTTGTAAACTTTCGTCCCCTTATATCTTTGTGACTAGTGTTCAACTGTTTGACCTCATCACGCTTCGCCCTCAACTCCCCAAACGAGTCGTTCCCTCCCTTCCGCCTGGTGTCGGCAGGAGGAACATCCGCTTCCCCTGACCCCATACATGCGTACTAGATTTTGGGACCTCCAGTTTTCCCTAGTCTTCCTCAACTATCGCTGTCATTCACCTGTGATTGGCTGACCCACAAGTGTTTAGCCTGAGTCACTCAGCGGTCAACTACTCGTTCCTATAGACTCTATATCTGCCTTTTCCCTTCTTATTTTTTCTTCTCTCTCTCCTCCCTTAGAAATTAGCCTTCCGTTTTCTTTTTAACTTACCATATCACGTTATAGATACGAACATATGCATAAGTAAAGTACAGACTGCTATTGATCATAAAGACATCTGATCCGTCTGATAAAATAAAATGTGAATTTTTCCAAGATTTAGCAGTGCCAGTACTACTGTATGGTTGCACCGCAAGAACTATAACGAAACGCTCGGAGAAAAAGCTAGATCGGAACTATATTGAACAAACCTTGGCAGCAGCATCCTATAAAACAGAAGTTGTATGCCCACTTACCTCCCATCTCGTAAACCAAGAAAAATGGGTCCGTGGGACTGCTATGTAAAGAATCTGAACAGGAACTTGTTGCAGGTTCAAGTAACTATGAAGACAATGCCATTTTATGTTTATGAATGAGTAATTTTAACGGCATGTCAATCCGTCTTGCATTATTTTATGTCGAGAAGTTTGGGAATCAAGGTTCATTGTATGCTCGAAGTTACACTTTTTGGAAGTTGGTTTCTTAAGTTGGTTTCTTCTTTTTCCCTCTCAGTCAATAAGAATAATCTTTAAACAGATCTATTTGACCCAAACTGGTACTGTAACCCTAGAGTGAACCTGGGAGTAATGAAGGAGTATGGCACACTTTCTAGAACTGAAGCTTCACCATCATCTGCAATTTAGTGTCATAACTAAGATATCTCTTTATGGAGGAAAGGTTTTACCCCTTTGCCGGGTATACAGTCAGCATATTATAAGTTCCATTGGCGTTATTACTTTCACTTTTGGACTAATCCCCTTAGGAAAGGTATTAACTCTCTTCTCTACTAATGATGGGTTAAATAGTATTACCTCAATTGTTTTTCTACTAGGATGGTCTTGGCAGAAAATAACCTATGGGGGTTGATGTTCCATTAAATAGATAAACCAAACCAAACCAAACCAAACCGTAGAAACTATTAAAAGAAATATCTTTTCAACGTAAAACAAAATATGCCGAAGAATTTGGATCTAGATACAAGTGAAGGGGTAATTAAAAGAACTCAACAAAAACACACACCAACAACCAACAACATAAAAAAAAAAAATAACGAAAACAAAAATAAAAAAAAACTAATACAAAGTGCGATTTTATAAAAAAAAGAAGAAATGCTTTTTTATCCATCCATCCATCCATCCATACATACATCCATACCTGACACACACATGTACATAACACATACATACATACTTATACATATACACATAACATACGCATACACACGTAACATACATACATACATACATACATACAGACAGACACAATACTCATAGATGCATAGCACACATAATTACGTACGTAAGACAAAAACATACACACATAACACTCACATACATACATACATATATACATACATACACATTTAACACACATATACATACATAACACATACATACATACCTACACACACATAACACATACATACATACATACACACACATAACATATACATACATACATACACAACACTCATAGATGCGTAACACACATATATACATACATGACACAAACATATATGCATTACACACACACACACACACACACACACATACATACATACATACATACATACATACACACTTAACACACATATACACACATAACACATATATATATACTTATACACACACTCATAACACACGCATACATACATATCACACATACATACATACATACATACATACATACATACATACACAACAGTCCTACATGCATAGCACACATACATACGTACATACCTACATAAGACACATACATACATAACACATACATACATAGATATATACATACATACATACATATCACACATACATATAAACATACATATATACATACATAAGTACACAAGATATATACATACTTACACATATACATATCACACACGCATACATACATAATGTATATACATAACACACGCATACACACATACATACATACATAATATACATATATTGATAACATACACATACATATATACATACATAGATATATAATACATACATATACACATACATATATACATACATAAGTACACAAGATACATACATACTTACATACATATATATCACACACGCATACATACATACACAACACTCATACACGCATAGCACACATACGTACGTACATAACACACACACACGTACACACATACATACATACATAAGACACAAACATACATACATAACACACACATACATACATACACACATACATACACATTTAACACGCATATACACACATAACACATACATACATACCTACACACACACACATAACATATACATACATTCATACATATATACATACACAACACTCATAGATGCGTAGCACACATATATACATCATCATCATCATCATATCGCGCTGGTAGCACGGATATCCCTGACCCTCTCTCGCCACTCCTCCCTATCGTTCATCGCCCTATGTAGGTCTTCAGGACAGCATCTCGTATCCTCACATAGCTGCTGAATGTACGTTCGTGCTGGTCGTCCTGCTTTTGCGCGGCCACGTGTGGGGGTTCATAAGAGTACATCTCTTATGAGTTCATCTCTGCTTCTCCTGGATAAGCATATATACATACATGACACAAACATATATGCATTACACACACACACACACACACACATACATACATACATACACACTTAACACACATATACACACATAACACATATATACATACTTATACACACACATAACACACGCATACATACATACATACATACATACACAACAGTCCTACATGCATAGCACACATACATACGTACATACCTACATAAGACACATACATACGTCATCATCATCATCATCATATCGCGCTGGTAGCACAGATATCCCTGACCCTCTCTCGCCACTCCTCCCTATCGTTCATCGTCCTATGTAGGTCTTCAGGACAACATCCTGTATCCTCACATAGCTGCTGAATGTACGTTCGTGCTGGTCGTCCTGCTTTTGCACGGCCATGTGTGGGGATCCATAAGAGGACATCTCTTATGAGTTCATCTCTGCTTCTCCAGCAGTGTCCTGCATGTCTGGTTCGTTTAACTTGAATAGTTTTCGTGATAGGGGGCAGGTGGCCGTACAGTTGGTGTCTTGTGGGGTGTTGCTGCCAGGACATGTTCAGGATTGCACGCAGAATTCTTGTGTAATTGCCATCTAGATTCTTCTCCAGCCGTTTTGTTAGCGTCCATGTAGTGCAGCCATATAGCAGTATCGATGTGACCGCTGCCTGGAAGAAACTGCGTTTCATTTTATCGGTTAACACATACATACATACATACATATCACACATACATATAAACATACACACATACATACATACATAAGACACATATATACATAACATACACATACATATATACATACATAACACATACACACATACATACATATATAAGACACATACACACACGCATACATACACACATACATCTACGTTTTCCGAAAATTCATATGTATGAACTGTACCTTAAAGTGCATGTGTCTCGGGAAAAATATTGCTGGGAGTAAACAAAAATAAACGTGTCTGGCATTTTACATTTCAGGTCAGAGCAACAACTTTTTTTTGGGGGGGGGGAGGGGAGCTTGTCTGCGTCGGCCGCAGTCGGTGTCAGTAAAGTTTTTCCGTCTGTCCTGTCATAAGCGAAAATGAGTTTGCATAGAATCTGAGTTGCACATGTATACATTTCTTTTTAATGTATTGTAAAATACAGGGAGTTTCAATTTCTATGGGAGTTCCTTTGTGACATTATGATTTTAAAGTCTCCACCTGTTCACCATAACTGTCAATACATTATTGGAATGATGGTTTCCGTAATATCAATTTTGCTTTTCTCCCATAGAAATATAAACATTTTGTTTAATTACCTGTGGGAATTTTTCAGTAATGTGTTTACAGGGACGCTAAATATGTAGAGACCGTTTGAAATTATATCATATACGTGTTCCCATAAAAAAAATCATCCAGTTGATATGGACAGACTGAGAGAGTTTCTGGTAAAATAACATACATTGTTTGTGAATGAGCTTGAATGGATAAAAAAAAAAAACCCTCATAAAATCATTGTGACGTTTAACATGTCGGCGGGGCTTACAATACTCTAACTAAAACCCTCTCCAAAAGTGGTGTGATGGGCTTGGTACTAAACAATATCTGATGATGTGGCACGAGTTTTGGAGTGTTGAGTAACCCTTCATTGACATTACTTCCAAGTCCACCATGGGCCGTAGTGAGAATACCTATTAGGGGCCCATCTGTGAGTCAAATTAATTGTTTAAAAATTATTCGATAGGACTGAGTGCAACCCTCTCCCCACCAAAAAAACACACACACACACAAAAAAAAAAAAAACGAAGAAAAAAAAAAGAGAAAAAAAAAAAATCAAAACTCCCCCAAAGGTATAAAAAATGTATATCAGAACGTACAAAAAACGCACTTCCTTAACGTTTTGATATAAAATAAACCCTTAATGGTTTATTGTGTGTATATATATATATATATATATATATATATATATATAATAAATTTAGAATAACCCATCAAGGGTTTATTTAGCGAATGAAGTAATCGTGTTGCCATTAGCGTTTATTGCAAGTCTCTTCATATATGAATTGAGGTCTCGGTAGCCGTTAAACGGATGTATGTAAACAATAGTAATTGTGATTCATAACCGTTTAAGATTTACTTCGCTGCTACTGGCTCCTCGTGGCTGAAGGGTTAGAGGCTTGGATTGACGTTTGAGTCAACCGGGTTTCGATCCCGGCAACGGGAAGCTAATATGTCAAGCCACACTGATGAGTTATGATAGAACGAAACAGATCTGTCTGTGGATGACTATATATATATATATATATATATATTACAACTGTAAATGGTTGTTACTATCTCACTTGGTGGGTTTGTGACAGATCGAATGCGGTATAATTTGGAAAGTGGTAAATATTTGAGATAGAGCTTATATATATATATATATATATATATATTTGATAGCATGGGTTTGGTTTCATGCCTTTTCATTATAATTTTTTCTCTCTACCAGATGATTGTCGTAATAAGACGGCATGAAAACAATGATCGCTGATGGGCATCCATGCTATTAAATCCTAATAAATAAATATTAAAAACTAATATTGTCATCCACAGACAGACTGTTTCGTTGTTTCACAACTCTTCAGTGTGGCTAGACACGTAGGTCGCTTGAAACTGGGATCGAAACCCGCCCAACTTTACGTTAGATTTAGTATCATAGCACTCAGCTAGCAAGCGAACCATGTCAGCTTGGGAATTATAAGGCATTATGTAGTAGCTTTCGTTTGTTTACATTTTTGCCTTATCGGATACCAGAGTGCTCAATTCATTCGAAGAGCTTTGCATTATGCGAGTGGCAGTCATGAATTCCTTCGCCAGAGTGCATTTCAGACTGTTTCGTTACTAATATATATTTATCTATTGTGATGTGTATAAATATATAGTCAAGAGCACCCAAAAGGATCCCTTTTCAATAGCTACTATCCCGAGGTGCTGGGAAGAGCGCTACCCCTTTCCCTGGATTACTCCACTTGCCCTTGATCCATAACTTATAATGGTGAGTGTTAAGCAAGGTGGTATCAAGTGCAATTTTCTGTGTCTTTGGTATGACTCGATCTGGGATTGAACCCTGGTCTCTCGGGCCTTTGGTGAACACTGTAACCATTTGGTCAATGGCCACAGAATCAAAGGCGCTTGGTGACTGTCAGTTTCATGCCTATACGATCATGGGACCAATTGGTTTCATTTATATAATTTTGTTTGTGCATGATGGGAAGGGTAATCTAAGTTGTGGAACACTCTGAGATTAGTTTGGTTTAATGGCATATCAAGTTTTCATGAGTTATTCAAGGCCAAACTGCCCAGTCGGCTGTGGCGGCTGTAGAATTCCCCGACTGCTTCTCTGCAACGAGTGTCCTGGATATGATATTAAAAATTCTGATGGTGTAGTTCCAGTAATGCTGGAGCGTTGGGGAATACAGAGTACTTCTTCATGACCATCGCTCCCAGGTCCACTCTGACCCGAAGTGATAGCACCTGATGGGATCCTATCTATGGGTCAAATAGAACTATACTGTGTACGTATGTTAAACGGGATTGGTTGAAATGGAACTGTTTTGATATTTAAACTGCGTACTTATGCTAAACTGAATCCTTTGAAATAGAACTGTTTTTGTATGTTAACGTGAATTGTTTGAAATAGAACTGTTTTGACATTTAACGTTTATCTGTTTGACTAAACTGAATTTGCTTGAAATAGAAATGTTTTTGACAATCAAACTGTGTAATTATGCTAAACTGAATTATTTGAAATAGAACTGTTTATTTGTATAAAAATGGATTTGGCATTAAATAACATACAAAGGTTGATATGCCATAAAACCCAAACAAACAAACAAACCAATACCAAAGCCATTCTTGTCGAGGAATAGTTGTGGTATTACTCAACCCATCACAGGAGGTCAAACTTGTTGACTACGATGTTATGGTCCACTACGTTACTTAATACACCACGGTGACACCCTGGTATTCTGGGAAGGGGGATCTAGTTTTTACTGCATAGTTAAGAACCTTTATTAATTTTGTGATTTGTTATCTATTATGCTTAATTTATAATTTCCCAGTGTTTTTATTTATTATTATTATTATTACTCATTAGAGTTTTTCACATCAGCGACATCTGATGGTCTTTCATTGGAGATTGAGTGACAGCAAGTCTCCTCAAGTTTCCAGGACTCTTCTCAGTATCTGGCCGTTTTCAATAATGCTGTTATTTGGATGGTCTCCACTCGGCCGCCAACTTCCAAATCTTATAGGCCCTTTAATAATCCTTTAGTTACCGTGCCAAAAGCACCAATCACAATTGGTATAATTGTCACTTTCATGTTCCATAGTTTTTTCAATTCTCTAGCAAGGTCGAAATTTTGCAGATTTTCTTTTTTTGTTGATTATTATAAGGTCTGGTCTTCTGGCCGAGATTAGGTGATCCGTTTGTATATCAAAGTCTCATAGGAGTTTCTGTGTGTCATTTTCTAGGACAGGTGCTAGGTTGTGCATATACCATTTGTTGGCATGGTCAAATTCAAATTTCTTGCACATTTCCCAGTGAATCACCTTGCCCACCCAGTCGTGTCGAGCCTTGTAATCCTTCTGTGCCAATTTGCTGCATTCGTTTATTATATGATTGATGGTTTCATCTCTGTCACCGCATAGTCTACATTTGCTATTTTGTTGCGTCTTATTTATCCTCGTTTTGATATGATTGGTTCTTATGGCGCTATTTTGTGCTGCCATTAGGAGAGATTCTGTTTCTCTCTTAAAGTTTCCTTTTCTTAGCCATGTCTAGGTTTTGTCGTGTGAGATGTTGTTTATTAGTCGTTTAAAACGCCCATGAAGTTGTTTTCCTTCCCATTTTTGTTTCCTAGTTATTGTCATTCTGTTATCTACCGTGTTGTCAGTATTGTTTCTGATGGCCGTAATCAGTCATCGTTCATGTTTTTCTATATAGTCTTCGAGTCATTGTATCGATGTGTCAACGCTTCTTCGATGCTGGCAAGTCCTCTTCCCCCCTCTTTTCTTGGTACATATAGTCTGTCCACGTCGTCTCTGGGATGTAACTCCTTGTGCATGGTCATTAGTTTTCTAGTTCTTTGGTCCATTTGTCTAAGTTCATCTTTGGTCCACTTGAGAAAGGGTCCCGAGTATCTAACGAGTGGTACAGCCCAGGTATTTATTCCTTTGATAAGGTTTCTGCTATTGAGTTTTGTCTCGAGTAGTTTTCTAGTTCTCCTGAGATATTCTTTCTGATTATTATTATTATTATTATTAAGGAGGTGCCCGTGGTGTAATGGTTATTGTCGTAGGAAATGGACACGGCGACACGAGTTCAAATTCTGGACAAGACTGATTGCATTTCACATAGGACTAATACCCTTGGGAAAGGTATGAATCCAATTATTCTCCCTCCAGCTATGGGTAGATAAAAGGGCAGACTGGGTTCTTCAGCCTTGGTGAGGCAATTAGTCTAGGAGAAGGAAAACTCTGAATTCAAACCTGTTAAACTCCGATTAAAAGTTGACCTTGTGTTATATCCTACCCGAGAGGAGGGAAATATATTGGAAGTGCCCGTGGTGTAATGGTTATCGTCGTAGGAAATGGACATGGCGACACGAGTTCAAATCCTGGACTAGGCTGATTGCATTTTCACATAGCACTAATACCCTTGGGAAAGATATGAATCCAACTATTCTCCCTCCAGCTATGGGTAAATAGTAGGGCAGACTGGGTTCTTCAGCCTTGGTGAGGTAATTAGTCTAGGAGAAGGAAAACTCTGAATTCAAACCTGTTCAACTCCGCTTGTATTATCATTAGTAAGTTATTAGCAATCATATGGGTCCCATGTATATTGAGACACTCTGTATCACCGAACAAGTCGATAACTGATCTAATAATGTTCCTTTAGTTTATTTCTTGTGTTTTCTTTTGTTCGGTATTAATTTCTTCTCATTGACTTTTACTAATTTTTAGGGTTGTTTCTAAACTTTGATTTATAGATGTTGCGTTCTGGTTAGTGAACGCTTGTAATATTAAATAAATGACAAACCAAGATATGAGAAGAAGTAGAGAAGGAAAAAGTATATACAATAGAGAGACTATTAGTCGACAAGAACATAGTATTAGTGAATACAGAATAAAGATATAGTCCAACGATTGTATTGGCTTCCGTTATTACGTTAGCAAGTAAGGTGATCTGGTGCGATCTCCAGTCTCCAACGCTCTAATACTATTCCTATAAGAAGCTGCTCTTCACCTTCTAGTCTACTCTGGTATTAGTAGCTACTGCTATATATGATGGATGGACTAGTTCATTGTGTGGAAAAAGGTGGGTGATACCCAACAGATTTATAGATTTTTAGTGAAATAAACACTTGTGATTTTGCCAAGCGGTTTATACATTTATCCAGTTTGAGTTTTTCTTTTATTTCCTTTGCATCTGAGTTAATTCCCCATTTTTTATTATTAGGGGATGTTCCGTAGGTTTTTGCGATATTTTCTTTAAGTAATTTGTTATGGTGTTTTAGTTTTTAGTTCTCACATGGGGTGGGACTGTAGAATACACCGACTGCATCTCTATAGAGGAGTAAGACTCTCCCAACAAGTGTCCTAGTTATGACATTAACTAATCTGATAGTGAGGTTCCAGTCCAGGAGAATTAGGGAATGCGGAGTACCTTTTCATTGCCATTACTCTCAGGCCCACTCAAATATTATCCATATTCTCTTTTAGTTTATGTTTAAGGCATATGAAGCTTTGTAGGTTATTTAATGCCAAAGCCATTCTCCAAGAAGAACAGTAGTGGTACTATTTAACCCATAGCTGGGAGGATAAGGGGGTTCATACCTTTCCCTAGGGTATTTGCCTGAAAGTGAACGTAATGGCGCGACTGGAGTACGAACTCGCTTACTACGGTTCCGCAGTCCATCGCTTTAACCATTACACCACGAGGACACCCCCACTTGTCTAGGTTGTTGTGAAATATTATATTTTTTACTAAATAAGTGGGGGCCTTTTTCGAAATTAAGTTCATCAAGTTAAAGTCAAAGTTTTCTTTTTGTATGGGATTAATGTTATTATAATGGTTTAAAAAGAAATAGGGTTTTAATTTGATTTAAAAAAAATTAAATCTTCAACTTTTTCTATCATTATTACTACCCTGCCAGCTGAGGCTCTACAATACGCCGAATGCCCTTCTGCAGAGTGGGTAAGACCCCCCCCCCATCAACAAATGTCCTGGGTGTGATACTAAAAAATCTGATAGTGAGGTTCGAGTCTTGATTTGGTTTGGTTTTATGGCACATCAACCATTGTAGGTCATTAATGCCAAATCCATTTTTATACATATTGACAGTTCTATTTCAAACAATTCAATTTAGTATAAGTACAGTTTTTTTACAAACAGTTAAACGTAAAACAGTTCTATTTCAAACAATTCCGTTTAGCATAAATACGCTGTTTAAATGTCAAAAGCAGTTAATTTCAAATAATTCAGTTTAGCATAAGTACACAATTTAGTTCTAAATGACCCATAGATAGAACCCTATCAGGTGCTACCATTCCAGGCCAGAGTGGTCCTGGTAGCAATGGAGGGATACTCTGCATTCCCCAAAGCTCCAGCATTACTGAAGCTTCACCATTGGGTTGTTTAGTGTCATATCTAGGACACTCGTTGGGGGAGTCTTACTCCTCTGCAGAAAAGCAGCCGATGTATTCTACAACCCTCCCCAGCCGATTGGGCAATGGAGCTTAGGGAAATGTGGAGTACTTCTTCATTCTTATTCCTCCCAGTTTCATTCTAATCCGGTGTGGTTGTACCTGTTCGGGCCCTATTTATCGGTCAAATAGAACTATCAAAAAATACTAACGGCACAAATAAGAGATTTACAACTCGCTAATAAGCTGCGGACTGTTCCCCGAAGAACAGAAATGGAACAAGACAAACAGGGAATCCTCTATAGATTGAACAACACATCCTCAAGGAGAGTAAAACGAGACGGAAAAATGTTGTTATGGCGTGGATTGATTACAAAAAGGCATACTATATGGTCCTGGAAGGCTGGGTAATAGACTGTCTCAAGATGTACAAGATACCCGACGAAGTCATAAAATTTACCGAGGAAAGCACGAAAAACTGGAGAAAAAAACCCCAAACGATATGGTAAAAATCTCATCAAAGGGATAAACACCTAGACTGAACTTCAACAAATGGACCAAAGAAGAAAATTCATGACGATGCATAAGGTCTTACATCCCAGAGATAACATAGACAGACTATATGTGTCAAGAAAAGAAGATGGAAGAGGAATCGCCAGCATTGAAGATAGCGTCAATACATCGATAAGACTACTCGAAGAATACATAAAAATGAGGAAAGAAAAATTGATTACAACGACCAGAAACAACACTAACAACACACGGATCAATAGAACAACAATAACTAGAAAACAAAAAATGGGAAGAAAAACAACTGTACGGATATTTCAAGCGACAAACAAATAACTTGGACGTGGCTAAGAAAGAAATTCATATTCCCTCATTTTTTTTATAATTTATAATTCATAATCCTTCTTTTTTTACATAAAATTTAAATTCTCGTTGGAACAATAAAATTGTCATACTAAAGAAAACAAAACTACAGCTTTATTTTAAAACTTTTATTGAAAAAATCAATTCAGCTAACTTGATTATGTAGTAGAGCTGACATCTATTCAATGTTGCTGCCTTCAGCCTCAATCACCGCCTCGATACGGTCCGGAACTGGGAGCATGCCTTTTCCACAAGCGCCGGCGGGAGCTCGGCGAATACTCGGCGGATGGCGGTGATCAGGCTGGCTATGGTGTTGTGGGAGGTCATGTTGGTGATGTTCTTGACGTATGACCAAACGAAGTAGTCCAGCGGGTTCAGGTCGGAGAATGAGGTGGGGCAGTGAGAGAAGGGTACAAAGTCGTAGCACTCCTTCTGAAACCAAGCCTAGGTCTTTTTGTACTTGTGGGCCGGCGATGAGTCCTGCTGCCACACCCAGGGTCTGCCACCGGCCACCTGATTGCACCAGGGGATCACTATACTCTTCAGCACATCCAGGTACACTTTGTTGTTGACTTTCAAGGTCCGGGTCTTCCTGGCGGTGTCCTCAGCCTTGGGCTGCCGCTCCACCACCTCCAAAGGGTTGTCCGATCCGTTGGTCTGTACCCTCAAGCGTTAAACCGTCCGGATTTGCATTTTGAGGGTCCTGTTGTCATGTCTTGGATCGGTAGAGAGCATGAGTTGTACAGCGGCGCATCTCCGATCTCGCTAGTTGAACATTGTGTCACTTTCAGACAGATAGAAGGCTCCTATCGCTTTTGGGATTTGTACACAACAGGCCAACTAGTAGATGGTCTTCAACAAAAAAAAACAAAAAAACAAAACAAAACAAAACAAAAACAAAAAAACCAAAAAAAACCCCGGTTTTCTTTAAACGAAAATGGAATCATATCGTCTTTTCTAGGGTGACAATTTTATCGTTCCACCCTGTACTTATTATTTATATTTCCTCCTTTTTTTCTACTTACAATTTACATCCCCTCTTTTTTAGATTTATAATTCCTATTCCCTCTTTCACTTTCAGTCTTTCACCATATCCACCATATCAGTGGGCCTTAAAAAAGTTGACTGTATCTCTTGCAGAGGGGGAAGGATACTAATCTGCATTTAGTATAAGGCTAGATATTTTTTTACAGCTACCGACGAATAATTTTTTGTTTTGTCAGTCGACCAAAATATAATTCTAACAAAATATAATTCTGAGGTGTTGGTAATCTACTGTTCTCCGTGGATCACTATTCTTTTTGGCAGTTATTACCATTGTGCTGCACCAATCAGTAGGCATACTCACAGGTACTTGAACTATGATACCCCTTTCTACATCCTTCAAAAGGGCTTGTTTTACTGGTTCCTTGAAGCGGAATGGTATGGGAATTGGATTGTGCCTGGCTTTCGTGAGTAGATCGGTCTGAAGAGTATCATTAGATAACCCTTTAACAGATGAACACAAACATATAAACCCCAAACCTGAAGAAGGCCAGAGGTGAAATTTGGCCGAAACGTAGTGAAAGAAGAAACAACACAAAAAATTAATTCTCAGATATAAACCCCAAACCTAAAAAACGACACTAAACTACCTCTTATGGTGATGCTCGATTTCTGAAGACCAGGAGAGTATTGAGAACCACTTCATTACCATTACTCCCAGGTCCACTCTGTCCCGGAGTGGTAGTACGTGCTACGGTCCCTTTGTGAGCCAAATAGATCTGTTTAAAAACTGTTCGTATTCGATAAGACCGTGGGCAAAAAAACAAAACAAAACAAAACAAAACAAAACGAAAAAAAAAAAAAAGAAAGAAAAACAAACATACAAATTTTATGAAATAACTTCACAAAACTGTAGATTTAAAATTACGCTATTCTCTAACCTCTCGGCATATAATAACTCTAGACAGGTTGACACGCCGTTAAAATCAATCAATTGTTTTTGTTTCAGTTTTTTCTATCTTTTCTTTAATATATAACTTTCTTCTTATCATTTAAAAAAAATTATAAGTGCGTTTGTCAGTTTCAATTTTTATTCAATCTTCCGGGTTGGTGAGTTCTCATGGTGTTGTGGTTAACGAGTTGGACTGGGACGTCGTAGTAAGCGAGTTCGAATTATGCTTAGGTCATGGTATGAATCCCCCTTATCTCCCTCCCAGCTATGTACTAAATTGTACCACTACTGTTCTTCTCCCAGGGTGACATTAAGTAATCCACAAAGGTTGATATGCCAAACCAAATTTATTCACTCTTTCTCTAGATCTTTTTCCTTGTCTTATCAATCTATTCTTTCCATTTCTTTTTTCCAGTCGTTTTTTTATTGGATATTTTTGATCAGCCTACCCAAAAAGCAATCAGATACAAAAAAGAATTAATACTGACAATATCAAAAGTTCTTATCAATTTAATTGGAAGAGAGCGAGACTCCATTTCTATCATCATAAATAAATTAGAAATTCTTTCGGGATAAAAAGTTTCTTGATCACAAATGGGGAAAATTGAAATACAGATTAGAAAGCCCCCCCCCCAAAAAAAACAATAATCAGAATTTTTGTTGATTCTTTGTAATTTGATTGAAGTTTCAATTGTTAGACAAAAAATATTTGAAGAGTTCTTTGGGTCTGACTATTGTTTTGTTGTCAGAATACTTAGTTTGTGTGTGTGCGTTTTATTCATTTAAAACCTTCTGATCTGACTAAGCAAGACACAAACAAATATAACAAGATTGGAGAGTTCAAACGGCAGGAAAATGAAATTTCAGTGTTTATGATGGCGCCAAGTTTGGCTCTTTTCGAAAAGGCTACAAATTCGACGACTTAATGTCGATGCTTTGTTTCGTTTGAAAATGACAAGCGATGGAGAAAATGTATTAAAAACCTGTCGATTCAGTCCTTCCATGCAGTTTAATGCACTTTTTGAAGCATCCCTCTGATGTTAGAAAACCGAAATCACCTTTATTATTGTTTTGACGTTTTTTTATTTTTAACAAAAACCTTATCTCGTCTAAAAAATGTTTCACCGCCCCGAGCTTCTATCTTTGGTGTTGGTTGATTGAATTTAACCGCATGTCAACTCCTTTTGGGTTACATTATGCCAAGAGGTTAGGGACTCGCAATCATTGTACGTTCATATGCCCATCTTTGTGCCGTTGTTTCTTAAGAGATTTTTTTTGCTCTCATTCCTATCAAATACGAATAATTTTCAAATGGATCTATTTGATCCATTGATAGGAAACTAACAGATCTATTTGATCCATAGATGGGATCATGACAGATATATTTGATCCATAGATGGGA
This sequence comes from Sepioteuthis lessoniana, assembly GCA_963585895.1. NCBI lineage: Eukaryota > Metazoa > Mollusca > Cephalopoda > Myopsida > Loliginidae > Sepioteuthis > Sepioteuthis lessoniana. Next base: position 4,818,365 of record OY757942.1, read on the forward strand.
TCCTGACAGATCTATTTGATCCATATATGGGATCCTGACAGATCTATTTGATCCATAGATGGGATCCTGACAGATCTATTTGATCTATAATTGGGATCCTGACAGATCTATTTGATCCATAGATGGGATCCAGACAGATCTATTTGATCCACAGATGGAATCTTGACAGATCTATTTGATCCATAGATGGGATCCTAGCAGATCTATTTGATCTACAGATGGGATCCTGGCAGATCTATTTGATCCATTGATGGGATCCTGACAGATCTATTTGATCCACAGATGGAATCCTGACAGATCTACTTGATCCATAGATGGGATCCTGGCAGATCTATTTGATCCATAGATGGGATCCTGACAGGCACTAAGAGAGAACCTGAGAGAAATGGTAATAAAGAAGTACCTCACAGATCTCCAGGACGGGAACTTCGCCATCAGATGCAAAAGTTTGGTTTGATTTAATGGCACATCAACCTTTGTTGGTTATTTAATCCCAAATCCTATTTTTGAAATATATATTAGATATATAATTTGTAAACACATTTCGAAGATACACTCAGTTAAAGGATCAAACAGTTCTATTTCTAACAATTTAATTTTGCATAAGTCAACAAAAATAGTTCTATGTATTGCTTTGTTTAACTAAAAATTCAATTAAACAATAATTTGTTTACACAGTTTTACACACATGATTTATAAACACATTTTGCTTATAACGTTTTTAAACGAGCCTAAGCCCATTCTTTAGCACACAGTTAAATGGTTCCACGTATTGCTGTGTATCACTGATAATTCAATTAAAAAGAAGTCATTGTTTACACACAGTTAAATGATCAGACAGTTCTATTTCTAACAATTCAATTTAACGTAAATCATTTTTTCGACTCAGTTTAAATGTCAAATAATTCTATTTGACCATTAAATGGGACTCCATCGGATACTACTACTACGGGCCGGCGTGGAACTGGAAGTGATAGTAATGAAGGGGTATTCCATATCCCCTAAAGTTTCAAGGCTGGAGCCTCAATATCAAATTGTTTAGTGTCATTTACAGGATACTCGTCAGAAATGCAGTCTGTGTAATCTGTAGCCCCAGTCGACTGGGCCACAGGACACTCGTTGGGGAAGTCTTACCCCTCTGCAGAGATGCAGTCAGTGTATTCTGCCACCCTAACCGACTGGGCCACAGGATACTTGTTGAGGAAGTCTTACCCCTCTGCAGAGATGCAGTGGGTGTATTCTACAGCCCAAGCCAACTGGGTCACTGGACACACGTTGGAGGAATCTTACCATTTCGAGCGAGACAGACATCGACACGCGACTAAAAAAGGCTTTAACAGCTATCAATAGGCTATCGGTCATATGGAAGTTAGACCTGACCGATAAAAGGAAACGCAGTTTCTTCCAAGCCGCTATCGTGTCGATACTGCTATATGGATGCACTACATGGACGCTAACTAAACGGTTGGAGAAAAAGCTTGACAGCAACTACACAAGAATACTGCGAGCAATATTGAACAGGTCCTGGAGGCATCACCCCACAAAGTAGCAGCTGTACGGACACCTACCACTTTTCACCAAATTAGACGAACCAGACATGCTGGAGAAGTAGGGACGAGCTCATAAGTGATGTACTCCTATGAACCCCTTCACATGGCCGAGCAAAAGCAAGGCGACCAGCTCGAACCTACTTACAGTAGCTCTGTGAGGATACGGGGTGTAGCCCAGAGGACCTGCCGGAAACGATAAACGATAGGGAGAGGTGGAGAGGAAGGGTCAGGGATATCCGTGCTGATAGTACGACAAGATGATGATGAGATCCTATTTACCAACCACAAGGTCAATTTTTAAGCGGAGTTTAACAAGTTTGAATTCAGAGTTTTCCTTCTCCTAGACTAGTTGCCTCACCAAGGCAGAAGAACCAAGTCTGCCCTGCTATTTACCGATAGCTGGAGGGAGAATAATTGGATTCATACCTTTCCTAAGGGCATTAGTGCTATGTGAAATACAATCAGCCTCGTCCAGGATTTGAACTCGTGTCGCCGTGTCCATTTCCTACGACGATATCCATTACACCACGGGCACCTCCAAAGATGATGATGAGATGAGGGTACAATAGATACATTAGTGCTAATACTGGAACTTGGTGAGTAAAAAACGACTAAAAGTCCTAGCAATTACCTAATAGTCTGTAAAGTTTAATTGGTATAAACAATTTCACTAGTATGAATCCATCTGTTCCCCAACTTAGCCAGCTATGAGTAAATAAATCGAAGGATATAAAATCCTTTTTGAGAGATTCTACTTTGCGTGTTTGTGTGGGTATATATTCGCATAAATGAATATAGATCCGGTTGTCTTTCGTTTTTCTTTTTTCCTCCGAGTTGAATGTTTATGACAACGTATTGATACGTATTCAATATACATCCAGTGATTACTTTTTCTTTTTCTCTTTCTCTCTCGAGGAGTTGAATGTGTCAAAGATGTATCTTAGCATAGTTTGTGTATATGTTTGTGTGTTCGGGTCTCTGTCTCTGTATGAGAAATTAGGCTCTGTTTAATGGAGGTTTAGATTTAGCAATCAAATATTTTCCTTATATATATATATATATAATTTTTTCTCTCCATTGTGTGATGGTTCTCTGAAGAAGCTAGATTCTTTTCTAAAGTTACCAGCTAAAATCGATTATTTCAATCATATCGGAATTTAATCTCTAAGAAATTTATGTTATTTATTGTACATTGAGAACTCCTGGAGATTTATAAGAATCTTCTAATACATTCTCAAATTGAATCATTACCAGCTAATCTTCTTTATATATATATATATATATATATTTATCCTTAATTTAATAATTTAATTGGGATTGTTTAAAGAATATTTTATCAAACCAGAATGTTCAGCCAATATAGTCAAACCCTGATAAAAATTAGCATATTTTGAAAATGTTCACGTTGATCATTTTTTAATTTTATTTAGCAGTAAATAAGCTAATAAGAGATAAGGCGCATAACATTTCTTTTTATATTTACTGAATATTCTGGCTTCATAAATGTGGCGGAATCACCTACTAATGGACTCAACCACTCTCCATAATACCGGAAGACGCAGCAATACGAAGTCACTCTAGATCCGGAAGCTAGCCTCTTACCGTCTTACGTTCTTGTAACCATCCTTTGTTCTTGTAAATATATACCTATACTATAACCGTAGTGTTCTGTTTTCTTGGTGAACCCTTCCAGGGCCATAACAACAAAATACACCGAATTTCTTTTTGTTCAATATTAAGTATATATATATATATATATAACTTTTAAAAACGCTAGACGGTAACTACACAAGAATGCTGCGAGCAATATTGAACAAGTCCTGTAGACAACACCCCACAAAGCACCAACTTTACGGCCACATACCTCCTATCACGAAAACTATCCAAGTTTGACGAACCAGACATATAGGACACTGCTGGAGAAGCAGGGACGAGCTCATAAGTGATGTACTCCTATGGACCTCTTCATATGGCCGAGCAAAAGCAGGACGACCAGCTCGAACAGACATACAGCAGGTATGTGAGGATACGGGATGTATCCCTGAGGACCTGCCAGAAGGGATGAACAATAGGGAAGAGTGGCGAAAAATTCCGCCGAACTTCCTATTTAATCAGGGCTGGAAGAATAATAATTGGATTCATACCTTTCCCGAAGATATTAACGCTATGTGAAATGCAAAGAGCCTCACTCAGGTATTGAACTCAGGTAGCTGTGTCCATATTTTAATATGATAGTGTTGTATACTCACATAATACATCTGCACGTATACATATACAAATATATGCTGAACATAATCAAACATAATGACAAGGTTCAATGAACGAACGAACACATTTTCTTATAAAAAATACCTCTCATACTTTATTCTCGAAAGGGTTGATGCTTCTTGTGTGTGAGAGGTGAGTTGGAGACGGGGACAGACTGCTACATATTGACCCAAAGTTCTTCTCGCGACCATAGCAGCACTTCTTCTTCATCTTGGCTGGGCTGCTCAACTGTGGGTCGCTGAGGGCCCAAAGCCCTCTGTCTGCCGCTGGCTCTCGCGCCGGCAACTTCTCCCCAACTGACTCCAACTGGAACTCGAACTCGAACTGACTGACTGACTGGCTGACTGCTCCAATATGGGTGTCCTCGTGGTGTAATGGTTAAAGCGATGAACTGCGGAATCGTAGTACGCGAGTTCGTACTCCAGTCGCGCTATTACGTTCACTTTCGGGCAAATACCCTTGGGAAAGGTATGAACCCCCTTATTCTCCCTCCAGCTAAGGATAAATAGTAGGACGGACTAGGTTCTTCAGCCTTGGTGAGGCAACTAGTCTAGGAGAAGGAAAACTCTGAATTCAAACCTGTTAAACTCCGCTTAAAAATTGACCTTGTGTCATATCCTGCCCGAGCGGAGGGGTTGGTAAATAGTACCAAAGCCGTCTGTGGCACCTGGTTATATAATTGTCTCAGGCCCACCTGCTTCCTGTGGGCGAACACATCTGCCACCATCACCGAATTCAACCACGTCCACATGTCAAGGTGATATTCCGATATTTTCGACCGGATGCACCTGTTTCGCTGTTTTTCCACTTATTTACACAGGTGCATCTCTTGATTGACGGCTCGGTCGAGGATCAATATGTTACAATAGCCGTTACACTCTAAATGCCCCCTAAACTATTTCATTTAGTGCATCTATTTTTTCATGCATATTTTGGCTTTATTTTAAAATTCCTTCTACCGTTGGTATGACACATTTTTAAGCTAGTAAATCTAATGAAGAATTCCGAAAATACGAATTTCGTTGGAAACGGCAATTCGTAGGATCATTTGAGCTAAAAAAGGCCTGACTAAAAGAATATATATATATATATATATATATATATATATATATATATATATACTTTAAAAGAAATAGGTCCACTAGAGAATTTGCTTTTAGGTTATTTATTCTTCTTCAACACGTGTTTCTGATGTTTTAAGTCGTCTTCAGGAAGTAAATGGTTTGTTTTAGCGTTCACTTTGGTTTTTGGTTCTGTTTGGTTTGGTTTCTTTGGTTTAAAGGCATATCAACCTTCGTGGGTTATTTAATGCCAAATCTATTCTCCTAGAAGAACAGTAGTGGTACTATTTAACCCATAGCTAGGAGGATAAGGGGGTTCATACCTTTCCTCAAGGGTATTTGACCGAAAGTAAACGTAATAGCGCGACTGGAGTACGAACTCGCTTACTACGATTCTGCAGTCCAGCTCGTTAGCCATTACACCACGAGGACACCCCCTCCCTTTGGTTTTTATTCTGGCAATTGTTTTGATATGGTTGTGGTTCTTTTTAATTCTAGGATATGTGTCAGTGAATGTCTAGTTCAAGTTAATTGTCCGTGACAAAGTTTCGTCTCTTTAGATATTGTTTCTCTCTTTCTCTTTTTACAAGATTGTGTTCTGTATTTTTAAATATTTCCTTTTTTTTTTTAACTAACGAAAAAGAAAAATCTTATCAAGGTGGGCTGACAGCACGGATTCCTTTGGATCTACATCATCATCCATCCCAAACGACCATGGTTTTTGGTAAGTCTTCTTGACGGCATCCTGTATCTGCACAGTGCTGAGAAATTTAAGTTTTTGCTGCTCGGTCAACACTGGTGTGTCTATATGTCTATTTCCATTTTGAGTTCTTCCTTACTTTCCTTAGCCCCAGGAGAACGTGCCAGATTTGCACTGGTCAAGTACGAATTTACTGTAAATTTACTGTTTTTTGTTCTTTAGCAGTGACCAGCATATCTTGTGGTGGTTTGTAGGATCGGAGGTAAGTGGCTGTATAACTGTAGCTTTGTTAGTTGCTGCTCCTGGGATTTGTCCAAAACAACACACAGTATCCTTGCGTTGTTCCCATCTAGCTTTTTTTTCAAAGCATTTCAATAAAGTACTAGTGTTGCAATCATACAGTAGTACTAACACGGTTAAAACTGGTAAGAATACCTGATTTATTTTATCAGAGATATAAGATTTCCTTCTATCGTTAACCTGTTAATAGAAGTCCCTGCCTTATCGATGCGTATACTGACACCACTTTCAGTAGATGAGATACGACTACCGAGGTTTAATGATTTCAGATGTTTGCCATTTAATGCTGAGATTTCCATGAGTCTGATTAGAGGTGATAGACTTTGTGAAATTTTGATTTTTTAAGTGTTGGGGTGTCCCCTATCAGATGGACTCGTCCTCGCGTGACATATACCAACTGAGCTCTCTTCTGCACAGTCTCAGTCTCAGTCTCATTTCTGTCTCAGTCGTGTCTCAGCGAGCTGTTACCAAGAGCGGTAATATTCCTGATTGTTAAACTGAGGAGGGGTTTCTCCCAGATATCGTTTATGTATGTACTATTTTCCTTCAATATATTTCTTATCACTTATTTCTGTGTCGTGTCATCATTTGAACCTCCCCTTGACCATAACACCAAGGTTACTAAACTAACGAAAACAAGTCTAAAACGTTATTTCAAAATAATGATGCAATTAAAAAAAATGGTGTCATTTCTAATCCAAACTCTGAATCGAAAGAATTAAAAATGACTTGCCACTAAGAATTACTTGGAAAAATCTTAGAAACAATCATTCACGCTTTCTGAGCTCGTTCTTTGAGCCAGTAATTTTTTGACCAGCCTAGTATTGTAGGACGCCTTAAGAAAGAACCTTTGAACGACAATATATTTTTTTCGAGGCAGATAAGTTCAGCTACAGAATAACTTAATAAAGAATAAATTTGATATATTAATCTTCTTTGTACATATTCTAGTTAGATTATGAATAGAAATGGTTCTAATGGATCCTCTTGAGGGGTGTGTGTCCTCGTGGTGAAATGGTTAATTGTTGTAATCGGGTTCGAACTCCAGTCGCGCTATTACGTCCACTTTCCGACAAATACCATTGTGAAAGGTATGAACCCTCGAATCCTTCCACATATTGATTAAATAGCATCCCTGTCGTTCTTCTAGGAGGATAGCTTTGGCATAAGATAACCCACGAAAGTTGATATACCATTAAACAAAGAAATCAGAGTTATCATTAAGTGAGCGAACCATTGCTTTCAGGTTTTTGTAAAGTATCATTATGGCAGTGACAGATATTTTTTTGGGGAAAAGCGTATGCCAGAAGTATTTGCTCCATCTATCCTCGGGGTGTGGAGAAATCTACAAACAAGAGTGTTGCCTTAATATTTTTTGTTCGTTCTCCTTCGATGATTTGGACGAATTATCAGGATCAGAGAAACCGTGGATCAATTTCGGCAAAAACCGTTCCGATTTTTCCTTTTTCAACTGCTGGTCGGATATGACAGAGAAAGACAAACTCATAAACAACTTTCTCCAATCATATTTACCAACCGGGCAGGATATGACACAAGGTCAATTTTTTAGCGGAGTTTATAAGGTTTAAATTCAGAGTTTTCCTTCTCCTAGACTAGTTGCCTCCCCAAGGCTGAAGAACCTCGTCTGCCCTACTATTTACCCATAGTTGGAGGGAGAATAGTTGGATTCATACCTTTCCCAAGGGTATTAGTGCTATGTGAAATGCAATTAGTCTCGTCCAGGATTTGAACTCGTGTCGCCGTGTCCATTTCCTACGACAATAACCATTACACCACGGGCACCTCCAACTTTCTCCTATGAACTCCGACACATGGACACACCAGCGCTGGCCGACAAGCAAAAGCTTACATTCATCGGTTCTGTATGAACACTGGATGCCATCAAGAGGACTTGTCGAGAGTCTAGGGAATCCATGTAGTTGGCATGCCTTGGTGAGGCTGATTGAAGTTATATCTAAAACTGAAATGACTGAAATAATATTGCCAGATGGTGCTTCCATACATTTGATTATTACAACAATGCATTGACTTGACATTTTAGAAGTAGATTTTCTTCATCCCCCCCCCAAAAAAAACTAAAAAACTAAAAAAAAAAGAAAAGAATACTGAATAAATGTGTCTTTAGGAAGTAAACAGAATGGGAGATCGGCAAATACTCAACTGGGCTACATTAACACTGTCTGTTGAATTTCAGATTTTAATTGAATCGGGTTAAGTTGGGTTTCACAGAATATCAACCCTTCTACGTTATCTAATACTCTTTATATATATATATATATATATAGTTGGTTGGTTGGTTGGATTTTATGGTATATCAACGTTTGTAGGTTATTTAACGCCAAATCCATTTTTATACAAATAAACAGTTTTATTTCAAACAATTCAGTTTAGCATAAGGGCACAGTTTAATTGTCAAAAACATTTCTATTTCAAGCTATTCAGTTTAGTTAAACAGTTCTAATCAAAAACAGTTCAGTTTAGTATAAGTATAGTTTTTGTTAAAACACAGTAAATATTAAAATATCAAAAAATATAGTTCTATTTCAAACAATTCAGTTTAGCGTAAGTACAGTCTCAATGTCAAAAACAGTTCTATTTCAAACAATACAGTTTAGCATAAGTAGAAAGTTTAGTTCTATTTGACCTATAGATAGTGCCCTACCAGGTGCTACCATTCTGGGCCAGAGTGGATCTAGGAGTGATGGAAATGAAGGGGGTACTCTGCATTTCCCAAAGCTCCAAAATTAGCGAAGGCTTACCATCAGATTATTTAGTGTCATATCCGGAAAGCTCGTTTAGGGAGTCTTACCCCTCTGCAGAGATGCACTCAGTGTATTATGCAGTTTCAGCCGACTGGGGCAATCAGAATATGAGACTAGGTAAAAAATATATAGGTGGTAATACAGCATTTAGATTATATATATATATATATATATATATATATATATATATATATATATATATATATTTGAACGCTGGAATATATGTAGGTTTTTCTTATTCTTAGGAGGTAATTTTAAGAAGATGGAAGGTTTTAACCCTTCAGTAGCAGTGTATGCTTTACTTCTGAGCATGTAGACATAGCTTTCAGTAAACGAGATATTACTACCGAGGTATGAGAAGTAGTTTACGAATTTCTGACCAGCAGAAAACTGGGTGCCATCTAGAAGACTTAACAAGAACGTTGGTCGATAGGAAAGAATGGCGAGATAGAGAAAGAGAAAGAGAGAGGTGGGAGAGGATATATATATATATATATATATATATATATATATGAAAATGTATGAAATCTAAAAACCGAAAGGTATATACTTCATTTCTTTGAATAAAATCTTCAGAAGACCTAATGTTTTTCATATCAGCACATTTTCGTACCGACGGATTAATTTCCAGTTTTTTCCTATATATATATATATATATATATACAAAAACTGCCGCCTAAATAGCAGTTCTGCTTCCAATAAAGTCTTCATCAGATGATGACTCTGGGTTCAGCCATGGTTTCGGGGCCGAAGCATCATTACCACTAACCCAGTGCACCCCAGCAGTATCTCACAATACTACCAGACTTTATTGGATTCTGTTTGATCTGTACGAATGCTATAACCGTTCAGTTGCAGTCTTGTTTTGGATCTTTTTTATATATTCCCTCTTCTATGCTGGTGAAAGTCAGAGTTTGGTTAAAAATGTAGAGGTTGCGTTCGGAATAAAATCTCGACTTTATATATATATATATATATGAAGAGTAAATAAAGGATTGTAATCCGACAATATGTAGAAAAACTGATAACAACGATCCAAGTGGAAGGAATGATTTATTGAGAGGTCAACACTATTGTGTTCGGTTCTGCTGAACCATCATTTTGATGTCATCCATAGGAAAATCGGGGTGGAAGAATGGATTTGAATCTTGAAGGTCAGCAGAACCGAAACGCTATAGTGTGGACCTCTCAAGTAAAGTTGGTGACCTTAGTCGAGGGTGACCCGAAGGCTGCCTTTTCAATAGCTACTACACCGATGTGTAAGGGAGGGCGCTGCTCTATTTCCAGGATTGGTGCGCTTAACCTTTGATCCTCACCTTATAGTGCTGAGTGCTTTACAAGGCGGCATCAAGTACCATTTTTTGAGTCTTATGACTCAACCTGGAATTGAACCTCGGTCTCCTGGACCATTGGTGAACACTCTACTCATTAGGCCAATGAGAACAGAAAGCACACTCTGGGATGAAATTGCAACAGAAGAAACAATCAATAAAAATTGACAGACAAAACAAAAACAAAAAAACAACGACAAAAATCAAAAAAACAAAGAAGGAAAAGTAATTGACATCGAAAGGTGGGACAAATAACTTTATTGAATAAAACAGGTCAATAAAAAAGTTCCAAATCAGTAGACAATGATAAAAAATCGCAGAATTAATAGAACTAAACAAATTCTGCATAAATTACTGGCAAATTAGAAGTCTTATCGGCGCAGATGATGGGTTCCTTTGTTTAATGGCCTATCATCCTTCATGGGTTATTTTATGCCAACGCCATACTTGTAGAAGGACAGTAGCGATATTATTTAATCTAAAACTGGCGGGGAGAGTTCATGCCTTTCTAAAAGTGACCGTAATAACACAACTAGAGTTTGAATTCACTTACTACGACGCTGCTGCCCAGAAGGTTACGTATAACGCCACGAGTACTTCCCCTGGCGGGCATGTGTGGAAAAAATTAAAAGGGAAGGCCTGTATATGGGTTATTAATATTATGCATCAATATAATTTTCTAAGGTTTTTCTTTAGATGTGGTACAAGGCAGAATGAAGGGAGCGCCCAATGAGACACAAATTTATTTGTAAAGGCTTTCTATTTCAGATTACAAACCATTACACCACCCAAGGCATCTTTGTGTCCATATGAAGACAATGATTTTTAAAATTTAACTCATACGTGTTGGGCACCTCATGTTGGTGTAATGGTTAGCAAGCTTGACTCGCAAACCTTTACGAGTGCGTTCGATTCTCATTGGGTATTCCATTCATTAGGCTTAGTGCCATATCTGAGCCAAAAGCTTAGTAAATTACAGACACCTCGGGTTGGTATAATGGTTAGCAATCTAGACTAGCGAACCTACACGAGTAAGTTCGATTCTCACTGAGTGCTCCATTCATTCGGCTTTGTGCCACATCTGAGCAAAACGCTTAGTAAATTACTATACGTGCTTTTATAGAGGATGGGAGTCGCTGTAGCGTAGTGGTTAATGTTTTGGACTGCGACATTAGTTTAAGCGAGTTTGAACTCCTAAGAAAAGGCATGAACCTCCTTATCCCTCCAGCTAAGGGGTTAAATACTATCTCTGCTATTCTTCTAAAATGATTTGGAATTAAATAACCCACAAGGGTTTATATGACATTAAACAGAAAACCGGGTTTGATGGAAGCGAGCCAATAGGATTGATATTTACATGTATCTGATTTCACACCAAACCAGATTTGGCACAAGGCCATTTTATAGTGGTCGCGCTTAAATCGAGACTCATGTGTGGCCGTCACAATAAATACTTGATCCCATCGGTATTTCCCATTTTGGAGCGCCCGTGGCGCCAAGCAATAAAATCAATCCTCCCAAGCAAGTAGTGCTTGGGGGAAAGTCTTCCTAAGGACCAAATAATTCAGCTAAATACTACTCATGCAGCGCGAACGATAGGTGGCTTCCGGAAAACCGACGAAGGGTATGATTGGTATTCGACTTCCCACCAAGTCAGGTTTGACACAAGGTCATTTTATTGAGGACGCCCATGAACAAATCGACACTCATGCATGACTGTTATAAAAAATTCTTGATCCCCTCGGCATTCCCTATTTTGGGGCCCCTCAGTCAGTGGGATCAACTGGTATTCAACTGACTTCTTGTCAAGCCCGAGTGCTACACAATGTCATTTTATAGTAAGGGGAGCCACACACGAATCGAGACTATTTAAAAAAAATACTTGCTCTCTTCAGCATTCCCTATATTGGGACGTCTTAGGCATCAAGCTACGAACTTAACCCAGCAAAACAGATATAGCCTTGTGAGAAGGCCCTCTGAGACCAGGCGATTCAGTTTAATACAAATCACATGGCCCGAACGCCAGGCAGACACCCAGAAAACCAGGGGCGAGACACAGCCGTGTGATTATTGAACATAAATCCTGCAATGTGTCTTACATATTGTTGAGAAATAACAGTTCACATTGTATATGGTGTGGAGTGTTTGCATAATTCTTTTAACAAAACCGGTTTGGTTTGGTTTCTTGAGTTTTATGGCATATTAACCTTTGTAGGTTATTTAACGCCAAATCCATTTTTATGTAAATAATCTGTTCTATTGAAAACAATTCAGTTTAGCATAAGTACACAGTTTAATTGCCAAAAACATTTCCATTTCAAACTATTCAAGCAGTTATATGTAACAATTCAGTTAAGTGTAAATACAGTTTTAATGTCGAAAAACAGTTCTATTTCAAATAATTCAGTTAAGCATAAGCACGCAGTTTGAATGTAAGTACGGTTTAATTGTAAAAAACATTTCTATTTCAAGCTATTCAGTTTACTCAAACAATTCATTTTAGCATAAGTATTCTGTTAGTTCTATTTAATCCATAGATAGGGCCCTATCAGATGCTACCACTCCGGGCCAGAGTGGACCTGGGAGCAATGGCAATGAAGGGGTACTCCGCATTCCCCAAAGCTCCAGCATTACTGGAACCTCACCATCAGATTGTTTAGTGTCATATCCAGGACACTCGTTGGGGGGGGGTCTTACCCCTCTGCAGAGAAGCAGTCGGTGTATTCTACAGCCCCCCCCAGCCGACTGGGCAATAACAAAACCGGGTTTAATAAAAAAATATTTGGTGTTATTGATTTTTTTTATATTAATTCTTTTTATTCTCAAACGTATTAAAAGCAATTCTATGTAATTTTATGCCGGAATCAATTTAAATAAAATGAAAATAAGTTTAATCTTTTCATAGGCTTTTTCTAATTACGTTTCTTTAGTCATTTTACTTATATATTTTATTACATTAAAACTTAAATACTTGTGCCCGATGACGCATATTTTCTTTTCAAATAATTTTTAAACATATCTATTTAACTCAAAGATAGGACTTTAATAAGTACTACCATTCTGGATCAGAGTGGACCTGAGAGTAATGGAAATGAAGGGGTGCTCCATACTGCCTTGAGATGAAGGGAAGTCAATAAAATAAAACCAGTAAGATTCACATGGAAAAACCTTGAATGCTCAGTCGGCTGGGTCTGAAGAATACACCGACTGAGACCATAACGGATCTATTTGACCAATAGATTGGACCCTAACAGATCTATTTGACCAATTGATTGGATACCAACAGATCTATTTGACCAATTGATTGGATACTAACAGATCTATTTGACCAATAGTTGGCACCCAAACGGAACTATTTGACCAATTGATTGAACCCTAACTGGTCTATTTTACCAACAGATGGGACCTAAAAGATACTACCACTTGGAGTCCGAGTGGACCTGGAAGTAATGATAAAAAGATGTTCTTCAGACTCGCCAGATCTCCAGAACTGGAGCCTCAACACCAGATACGGTTTAATATCATACCAAAGACACGTATACGAGATGTTTCTCAAAAACTATCGAGACTGAAGTTATATTTACAAAGAAATAAAGAAACATTTAATAGAATGTTAGTTTTCTTAGAAACGGTTTCCCCGGCATTTGCTTTTTATTAAAAAAAAGTTTTCTATTTAGCAAATCACCGATGAAACTCCTCTTCCGTATTTCTGCTAATGTTCTCCACGTCCAAAAAATTTTACAGTTCCGATGAATTTCCAGTTTAGAAGGTGCACGTTGTTAGGTCTGGTGAATATTGAGGTAATTGCACGTGCACGTTTCTATGTTTCACCAAAACATTTCGCTTTGACATCGTCACTCATACAAGTTGTCCAGACCGAGTCTTTATTCATACGTTAAATATTGAAGAATTTAATAAGGATATTTTTTGAAAGCGTCTTTAGGAAAGAGAGTCAATAAATTTCATTACCATAACTTAGTACCATAGGCCTTGTGCCGTACTCGCTTGTTTGGTGGGGAGAGTGACAGTTTAAATCATAATTTTAAAAAAAAATTTCTAACCTGCCCGAGATCTAAATGTATAATCAACTCATTGTATGACTTTGTAAGTTCTAGTCGTCTAGGGACTCATAAACGATGTTTCATAGACTTCAACGCTTGGGCACACCAGTATTTGCAGACCAACAAAAACTTACATTCATCATCTCTGTACAGATACTAGGTGCCGTCTAGAGGACTTACCCAGAGTGATGGTTGATTGGTGTAGAGGGCAAGAGAGAGAGAGAGAGAGAGAGAGAGAGAGAGAGAGAGAGAGAGAGAGAGAGAGAAGGAGAGGAATCTGTGCCGTCAGCATGTCTTGATCATAATAATGAGCAGATCTTGACATGATAATAAAGAGTCATATAATATGTTCCTAAAGGACAAAAACAAACCTCTTGGTTTTCGGGGGGGGGTTATCAAGCTGAATCGCCTGGTCCTAAGGGGGCCATCTCCCCAGGCAGTACCTGTTTTTCAAGGCTGGGTTTGTGCCTTGGCGTCTGAGGCGCCTCAAAATGAGGAATGCCGAAGGGTCCAAGCATTTTTTGTGCGTGTCCTCACTCCCTCTATAAAATCACCTTGCGTCGCATCCTGACCTGGTGGAAGACTGGATAAATATCAAATATCTAAAACGACAACAACAGCAAAAACAAACAAACAAACAAACAAAAAACCCCAACCATAGCATAAAAAAAGAAACTTATTAGGAATCTGTAAAATATAAAAACATCAAATAAGAAAATTTAATTTTTTAAATTTGTGTGGATGTGTAATATAATGGCTGAGGGATTTCGTTTTATATATCTTGCCTTTCGGCTTAGTTAGGCTGAGAACGTTTCGCTTAGCGCATGGGTTAGTTAGGTGCAACATGAGCGCAGGTGTTCACGCGAGCGCGCGTGGAGGATGTGTCATTCAGAGATGTCAAATTAAAAATCCCAGATTAGACTTGGGGATGTGAATGAAGTCATGCACCAGAAGCGTGCGCGGAGGATTTTGGGGGATTTGAAAAAAGTCAGTGAGTCCTGCCTC
This sequence comes from Sepioteuthis lessoniana, assembly GCA_963585895.1. Classification (NCBI taxonomy): domain Eukaryota; kingdom Metazoa; phylum Mollusca; class Cephalopoda; order Myopsida; family Loliginidae; genus Sepioteuthis; species Sepioteuthis lessoniana. The sequence goes on from OY757942.1 coordinate 4,833,424, forward strand.
GGAAGAAGACGGTTGACTTTTGTTTGCTCGCCGTGGCTTTGCGTCGGGTGCACACGTGATCGGTGGGGGGGGGGAGAGATGGAAAAGTCATCATGGAAAGATTGTGCATCTCTCTTCCTTATGTCGAAACCTTTAACTCAAAGGTAATAAAAGGTTTCGTACCTGAACTAAGAAGTCGTTACTTGTTTTTCGTGTTTCGGGATTCCTATGTTCTATGTATATATATATGAACATTCTATGTACGTTTCACGCATATTCATGTATGGGTATGTTACAGATATTTTAAAAAATTTGGAAACCTTTCTGAGCCAAAAACATTGGCATTTAAAAATTATTCTGAAAAATGATAGAAGCTTTGTGATTTGCTAATTGATTGTACTTATAGCTGGGGGGGTATAATACGCCGTCTGCATCTCTGAAGAGGGGTATAACCACCCCCAAAGAGTGTCTTGGATATGACATTAAACTGCACCTGATGGTGAGATTCCAATCGTGGAATTTTGAGGAATGTGGAGTAATCTTTCATTGCCATTACTCCCATGTCCACTATGACCAGGAGTGGTAGAGCTTGTTAGAGTCCCATCTATGAGTCAAATAGAACTGTTCAATTATTCGCTAAAAGACCTATTGCTTGAAGACATATGTGCTGACAAACGATTAATATTAAATTGAATTATTAATATTATTAATATTAGATAACAAAACATAACAAACACCTGAAGAAGGTCGGAGGACATATCGGCCGAAACGTTGTGAAAATAACAATAAAGATGAAGACAATAGTCCGAAAACCCTTAATGATAAATAAACACATAAAATCATCTAACTGTGCAAAAAATGGTTAATATTAAATATAATGAAATATCAAATATGTATTGCAAAAAAGTTCATATAACCAGTCAACTGTATGCAACCAAATGAAGGGGTGTCCTCGTGGTGTAATGGTTAAAGCGATGGACTGCAGAATCGTAGTAAGCGAGTTCGTACTCCAGTCGCGCTATTGCGTTCACTTTCGGGCAAATACCCTTGGGAAAGATATGAACCCCCTTATCCTTCCAGCTATGGGTGAAATAGTACCACTACTGTTCTCGAAGAATACCTTTGGCATTAAATAACCTACAAAGGTTGATATGCCATTAAACAAACAAGCAACCAAATAAGCTCTTGCTCATTTAAAAATGTTACCTAAAAACCAAAGGTCACAGGGAGCAAGGTCTGGACTATCATATTTACCAACCCCTCTGCTCTGGCAGGATATGACACAAGGTCAATTTTAAAACGGAGTTGGACAGGTTTGAATTCAGAGTATTACTTCTCCTAGACTAGTTGCCTCACAAAGGTTGAAGAACACAGTCTGTCCTACTATTTATCCATGGCTGGAGGGAGAATAATTGGATTCATACCTTTCCCAAGGGTATTAGTGCTATGTGAAATGCAATCAGTCTCGTCCAGGATTTGAACTCGTGTCGCCATGTCCATTTTCTACGACAATAACACCACGGGCAAGGTCTGGACTATTGGGATGGTGAGGAACTGTCTTGATACCCATCTTGGTCAAATAGCCTGTGACAAGGATGGAGTTGTGGACTGGTGCATTGTCTTCGTGGAAATGCCACTGACCCGATTTGAAGAGTGCTGACATCTTCTGACGGAATCTCTTACTGAACTCCCTTAAAACCTCAACATAGTATTCCTTGTTGAATGTCTGTCCAGTGGGAACCCAGTGCATGTAGATTATGCCAGTGCTGTCAAAAAAAAAAAAAAAAAGGGATCATCAAAAGTTTGTGGGTGGATTTGCTCTGTCTGGCCTTCTTGGGTCTGGAAGAGCCAGCATGCTTCCACTTGGAACTCAGTCTCTTGGTCTCTGGGTCATAGCAATAGATCCAGCTTTCATCGCCGGTCACCAGAGCATCAAGAACTACGGGATCTGAATTGATCAGCTCGACCATCTCCCTGCTGTCATGACGACGTCTTTCTTTCTCATCTTCTCTGGGTACCCTTGGGACAAACTTCGCGCAAAACCTCCGCGTTTTCAGTTCCTCATGAATAAGTGTGTGTACAGTTCCGACACTGACATCAAACTGTGCATTTATTGTCTCTATAGACACACGACGCTCCTTATCCATGAAATTCTTTATTTGGCCAATCAACTGTGGTGTTCTGACTTCCTTACTCCTCCCACACCTCTCATCATCCCTCACGGACTCCCTGCCTTTCTTGAATCTCTTATGCCACTCAAAAGCTGGTGCTCGATTCATGCAAGATGGTCGAAAATTGACCTTGTGTCATATCCTTCCCGAGCAGAGGGGTTGGTAAATATAATAGTCCAGACCTTGCTCCCTGTGACTTTTGATTATTCCCTACACTCAGAGGCGTCGACAATTGAGGAGCTGAAAGAGGCTGTGACGAAGGTCATTGACACGCTCAAACAAGAGGACTTCCATATGGCATTTCAGAAGTTGTTGGAACAGTACAAGTGCATTGCAGCCGGAGGCGATTACCTCGAAGGGGACTAGAGTTTCATGCGTGTACTATCAATAAAAGTGCGCATACGTAAAAATGTCTGGAAACCTATTTAATGATCCTCGTATATATAACGGCAACCGTCGAACGGATGTATGTAAACAATAGTAATTGTGATTCATAACCGTTTAAAATTTACTTCGCAGCTAATATCTCCTCGTGGCTGAATGGTTAGAAACTTTGGCTTGGCGTTTGAGTTAACCGGGTTTCGATCCCAGCTACGGGCAGCTACTGTCTAGCCACACTGATGAGTTCTGATAGAACGAAACAGATCAGTCTGTGGATGACTATAGATATACATATATATATATTTATTTGGCAGCATTTCTTCAATAATACATATTTGACTGAACATAAAAGACGTTTGTTGTCTACATATTTTTTTGTTAATCTTTTCGAATTGCCGTATTGATCTTATGATATTTGGCTGGAATTGGTTGATGAACCTTCCGTAATTAGTTCAATCGAATATATATATATATATATATATATATATATATATATATATATATATATATATCATCATGTCGTGCTGGTAGCACGGATATCCCTGACCCTCTCTCGCCACTCCTCCATATCGTTCATCGCCCTAGGCAGGTCTTCAGGACAGCATCCCGTATCCTCACATAGCTGCTGAATGTATGTCCGTGCTGGTCGTCCTGCTTTTGCACGGCCATGTGTGGGGGTCCATAAGAGTACATCTCTTATGAGTTCGTCCCTGCTTCTCCAGCAGTGTCCTGCATGTCTGGTTCGTCTAACTTGAAAAATTTTCGTGATAGGAGGCAGGTGGCCGTACAGTTAGTGTCTTGTGGGATGTTGCCGCCAGGACTTGTTCAAGATTGCTCGCAGCATTCTTGTGGAGATATATATATATATATATATATATATATATATATATATAATTAGTTAGTTGGCAGACCTTAGTCGAGGGTGACCCAAAGGCTCCCTTTTCAATAACTACTATACCGAAGTGTAGGATAGGAAGTTACCTTTTCCTTAGATTACTCCACTTACCCTTAATCTATACCTTTTTATGCTGTATTAAGCAATGAGGTATCAAGTACAATTTTTAGAGTCTTTGTTACGACTCGACCAGGAATTCAACCACGGTCTCTTGGACCATTGGCGAACACTCAAACCATTATACCAATGAGCTGGTAATATATATATGTATACATATTATTTGACATTAAATAACCCATAACGGTTGATATGATATAAAACACAACTGAACCTATTAAATTATGAAAAAGTGGTAAAGAAAAACATGTGCTGTCTTTATTTTTAGTAACTACTCATCACCCTCAACAAGAAAAGTTTGCTATTTTCGGTAAAGTATTACAAAATGATTTATGAAAGATATGAATGAAGCTAAACTCCAGTGTAAAATGTCAATACATTGAACACATGCGCAAGATCATTCATCCGGATTAGATATATTAAAAAAAAACACCCTTAGAACACGCTGCTAAAAGGTAAAACCTCTCCCTAAAGAAAAGGGTTATGCTGGGTATAAAACAAAACAGCATTTGATGGTGAGGCTCCAGTTCTGGACATTTGGGGAATGAGAATTATCCCTTCATTGCCGTTACTCCCGGTTCTATTCTAATTGACCTGGAATTGTTGTACTTGTTAGGGTGCCTTTTATTGGTCAAAAAGATGATTAAAAATTAATCCTATTCGGTAAGACCACGTGAAAACAACCATCTTAAGAAACAATTACACAAAAAAATTTACATATGAATGTACAATGAATGCGATTCCTTAACCTCTTGACATAAACTAACCCTGGAAAAGTTGACATACCACCTAAATCAAACAGTCAATATACATATTTACCAACTCCTCCGCTCGGACAGGATTTGACACAAGGTCAATTTTTAAGCGGAGTTTAACAGGTTTGAATTCAGAGTTTTCCTTCTCCTAGACTAGTTGCCTCACCAAGGCTGAAGAACCTAGTCTGCCCATAGCTGGAGGGAGAATAATTTGATTCATACCTTTCCCAAGGGTATTAGTGCTACGTGAAATGCAATCAGTCTCGTGTCACCGTGTCCATTTCCTACGACGATAACCATTACATTTCGGGCACCTCAATCAATACGATGTCATTTTTCTAATCAATCTTTATGATTTTCGTTAATTAAAAATTTACATATTATTAAATAGTTCGGAAAATACTATTTCAATTTAGTATAAAGTGTTCAAATTTTTATGATTTTCGTTAATTAAAAATTTACATATTATTAAATAGTTCGGAAAATACTATTTCAGTTTAGTATAAAGTGTTCAAATTTTTATGATTTTCGTTAATTAAAAATTTACATATTGTTAAATAGTTCGGAAAATTTAGTATAAAGTGTTCAAATTTTGTTTTAACATTATTTTAATAGCAGTTTTGTAAAAAAAAATTCACACTCCAAAAGATAAAAGTGATGTCTTTGTTAATTTTCTATCGCTTGTTTCCGAATTTGAATTTGAAGATTATATACACCTAATCATGAGTACGGAAAAAAATGAAATGTTTACTTTTTAAGGTTCCTCATAATTTTGCAACGTGATAATGCTCGGCCACATGTTACCAGGATAACAATGCTCGGCCATATGTGCCAGGATAACAATGCTCGGCCACATGTTGCCAGGATAACATTGCTCAGCCACATGTGCCAGGATAACAATGCCCGGCCACATGTTACCAGGATAACAATGCTCGGCCACATGTGCCAGGATAACAATGCTCGGCCACATGTTGCCAGGATAACATTGCTCAGCCACATGTTGCAAAGATGACATTACTGAAACTTACTGACTGGGAATATGAACCTTTGTCGCGTTCACCATACTCTCCTTATCTCTCACTCACTGACAACCAGGGGGTGTCCTCGTGGTGTAATGGTTAAAGTGATGGACTGCGGAATCGTAGTAAGCAAGTTCGTTCTCCAGTCGCGTTATTACGTTCACTTTCGGGCAAATACCCTTGGGAAAAGTATGAACCCCCTTATCCCCCCAGCTATGGGTTAAATAGTACCACTACTGTTCTTCTAGGAGAATGGCTTTGGCATTGAATAACCTACAAAGGTTGATATGCCATTAAACAAAGAAACCAAACCGTTATTTCATAAATAAAAGTTTATTCAAAATTTGGTGAGTGTTTTCCGATAATTGTTTCTAAAAACAAAACAAAAATAAATTCATAGAAAATTTTAAAAAATTATCTTTGCAAGTTAATATTGCGTGAAAAATTCACTGCTTTTTGTACGGATCTATTTAAGATAGAAGATTAAAAACTTAAAAGATTTAAGGATTTAGATATTTGTTTAAGAGATTTAAGGATTTAAATATTCGCTAATCCGGATTAATGATCGAAATTTACATTCTCATTAAAAAGATGTACCTATTAACCTCATTGATAAAGTAAAACAATATCAAGTCAGAATGCAGCACAAGGCCATTTTATACTGGGTATCCGCGCACGAATTGAGACTCTTACGCAGGCAATTCCAAAAATGCTTAGCCCCGTCGGCATTTCCATATTAGACGCCTCAGACGCCGTGTAATAACCTCACCTCTGCAAAGCAGGTTAAACCTGGGGGGACGGCCCTCTGAGCCCAAACGTTCAATCAACAATTACCCACCTGGCACGAATGCTTGGTTGGCCAGCCCGGAGGCAAATAGATTGTTAGTAATAAGTTATAAATCATATGTAAAATAAAAGACGGGAATTCATCTAAGTTGTTGCCGTGTCAGTACAATTGTATGGTTGCACCATTTGGACGAAACGCATGGAGAAAAAGCTAAAAAGAAACCCCACAAGTATGCTACTTGTTGTTTTGAAAGCACTCTACAAAACAGCAGTTGTTCGGCCACTTACTTCCTATCTCACAACCCATTCAAGTAAAACGAGCAAAACATGTTGGGCACTGTTCGAGAAGAAAAGACGAATTCATAAATGACGTTCTTCTATGCACTACTACGCATGGACACATCAGTATTTACCGATCAGAATAGACTTACAATCATCAAAGTGCGGACACTAGATGCCGTCTAGGGGACAAATGCAATAGCTGATATTGACAGATGACGATAGGGTGTCAAAGGAATCTGTACTGCTGACATTCCAGAATGATAACGTTTCGGTTGCTCTATCCTCCTTTGTTCCATTTTAGATGTTTCAACGGGAAATGATGGATAAACATTTTATTTCCTCTACAGTTTGTCACAACATCTTACAAATCCAAAGTGAGATATACATTTAAGCAGAAATTTAAATTTAGTTAATTTCGCCGATTTTATTACGAAGGTTGATATGTCATTAAACAAAGACGGCTTTGGCATCAAATACCCCATGAAGGTCGATATGTCATTAAAAAAGAAACTAAATCAATCCAAACTGATTTTATTAACAGAATCAACTCTCAAAATGTATCATATAGTTAAGTCTGGTTTGGTTGGGGTTTATGGCATATCAACCATTGTAGGTTATTTAATGCCAAATCCTCTTTATACAAATATGTATCAAATATATATGATTTAGTTTGGTTGGGTTTTATGGTATATCAACCATTGGAGGTTATTTAATGCCAAATCCTCTTTATATATATATATTAAATATATATGATTTGGTTTGGTTGGGTTTTATGGCATATCAACTATTGTAGGTTATTTAATGCCAAATCCTCTTTATACATATATATTAAATATATATGATTTGGTTTGGTTGGGTTTTATGGCATATCAACCATTGTAGGTTATTTAATGCCAAATCCTCTTTATACAAATATGTATCAAATATATATGATTTGGTTTGGTTGGGTTTTATGGCATGTCAACCATTGTAGGTTATTTAATGCCAAATCCTCTTTATAAATATGTCTAAAATATGTATATGATTTGTATGCACATTTTGTTGATAACATTCTCAAACAAACCTGAACTCTTTTTTGCATAGTTAAATGGTTTCAAGTATTGCTATATAACAGTCACAATTTAGCATCAGTAATTTATTTGCACACAGTTTGTTCTATTTGATCTATTGACAGGAGCCTATCAGGTGTTACCACTCCGGGTCGGAGTGGATCTGGGAGCAATGACAATGAACAGGCACTCCACATTCCCCAAATTTCTGTTAAGTTTTCAAACTTTTCCAAATTTTTTTTACATTTTTTTTGAAGTTATTTAAAACAAATATCTTCTTTCATTAGATCAGATTGATTGATTTTAAAGACATGTCAACCCGTCTAGGATTATTTTATGCACAGTGTTTAGAGAATAGCGTTTATTGTACGTTCCTATTTACATTTTTTTGTGTAGACGTGAATGCTGTAAACCTTTTTGAACAAACCTGGAAAGCAGGATTAAGGATTTTTGCACATGATCCCATCGAATAATTTATAAATAGATCGATTTAACGCATAGATACGACCTTAACGGCCAGTCAGAGTGGAACTGGGAGTAATGGCAATGAAGAGGTACTCCACATTCTCCGGATCTCCAGAAGTAATTTTTTTCATCCTGCCCAGGATCCTTTTTGGAGGGATGTATTACTTCTGCAAGGGATGTAGTCAGTGTTTTACTCCTCCAGCAGGGTGAATCTTTGTGGGATTAAATGTAATAAGAGTGCCTTATAAGTTCGCTATGTGCACGATAGATTGGCCCCCAATACACCTAAATTTTAACGGTGTAATCCGTGAACAAATAGACTTTGTATTTCCATTTTTATTGAAACTTCAGAAAATCCCATTGTAATTTTAGGGGATACTGCAAAACAGCTACACAAGATTGGAAGTGCTCTTGGGGTCACAGGAAATGGAATCGGTGACCCCTGTTCAAATCATGGCCAAAGCATTTCATAGAGCATAAATATCATTGAGTAAAGCATGAATCTAACTATTCTGTCTCTAGCCAAGGGTAAAACATTAGGACAGACTGGGCTCTTTATCCTTGATATGGCAACCGATCTAGGAGAAGGAAATCTCTAAATTTAAAACTTGGAGAAGGAAAAGCACTGCTCGGCTATTCTGGCCCCATATTCACTATATGAGTTGTTCCCTTACAACCAATCCAGGTTACTGGGCCAGTGATGAGGAATATAGAAAATGAAAATATTAATAATCTTTAGGAAAAATAAGATTTACTGTAGAGAAAACTGGACTCTTTACCATTGGTATAGCAACTTATCTTGGCAAAGGAAAACTTAAAATTAAAAACCAGTTGTAGACCTGGAGAGGAATGGGCACTGCCAGACTGTTCTTACCTAAGACACGTTACATGAGTAGCGACCCTACAATCAAACCAGTCGTAGACATGCATAGGAGTGGACTCCACCAGTCTATTACGACCTAAGACACGCTACATGAGTGACGATCCCTCAATTAAACTAGTTGTAGGCGCGCATAAAGATGGCCTCCACCAGGCTATTTCTCCCTAAGACTCGCTACATGAGTGGCGACCCTACAATCAAACCAGTTGTAGACATGCATAATGGAAAGACTGGAGTAAGTATTGCTATATAATCTTAGATGTTATTCACAGTTGAAATCTAATAAGATGCAGAACTAGGGCCCATCTCTGGATCTAATAGATCTGTTTAAAAGACATGCTACATGATTGGTGACCCCATACTTAAACTAGAAATGGAAATCTAATCTATTTGAGTAAATAAAACAAGATTTCTTTCAAACTGTAGCCGTATCTATACTGTAATATGGATGCACCTCATGGACCTAAACAAAATGCACGAAGAAAAAGCTAGATGAGAACAACACAAGAATGCTGCATGCTGTTTTGAACAAATCCTGGAAGCAGCACCCCAGAAAACAGCAGCTGTACGGCCACTTGCCTCCCATCTCACAGACGATTTAAGCAAGACATGCTGGAACGAGCTCTTATGGACTCCTACGTACGGACACACCTGTGTTGGCCTTCCAGCAAAAACTTGTACATCAGCTCTGTATGAACATAAGATGCAGCTCAGAAAGTTTGCCAGAAGGGATGGACGATAGGGATAGATGGTGAGAAAATCAGGGATCTTTTTGCTGTCAGCATGACTAGATGATGATGATGATGATGATATATTCAGCTATTTTTCAAGCAGGGAGTCCAGGATAGAGAGGTTCAGGTTTAAGATTATTTTTTCCATAGTAGTAAAGGCGTAATTTTTTTTTTATCATCACAGCAAGAAGAAAAGATAAGAAGTGACTCTATCCTTGTCACTGACTATTTGACCAAGATGGGCATCAAGACAGTCCTTTACCCTCCCTATAGTTCAGACTTCGCTCCCTGTGACTTTTGGTTATTCCCTAAGCTCAGAGGCTGTCGTTATGAGACAATTGAGGAGATGAAAGAGGCTGTGACGAAGGTCATTGACACGCTCACACAAGAAGACTTCCGTGGGCCTTCTGAAGTTATTGGAACGGTAAAACAAGTGCATCGCAGCTGGAGGAGTTTACTTCGAAGGGGACTAGAGTTTAATGTGTGTACTATCAATAAAAGTGCCCATACGAAAAATGTCTGGAAACTTATTTAATGATCCTCGTACTATTTGTTTGTACACAGTTTAATGTTTCAAGTATTGCTATGTATCACTAACAATTCAATTAAACACCAGTCATTTGTTTGTACACAGTTAAATGATCAAACAGTTCTATTTCAAACAGTTCAATTTAACATAAGTACAGCTTTTTGTTTACACACAGTTTCAAACAATTCAGGTTAGCATATGTACACGGTTTAAATGTCAAACAGTTCTATTTGACCCATAGATAGGATCCTATAAGATCCATCAGGGTCAGAATGGAACTCAGAGCGATGGAAAAAAGGGCTTCTCCGCATTCCCCAAAGCTCCAGTATTTTTATCTGGTTCCTATAGACTAAAAATAACTTCTTTTGTGCAACAAAACATTATAAACAAACACTCATTCCAATGGCTATTTCTCTTTAGTGGCATAAAACAGAAGTGTTTTACATTAGTTAGTAACGATTGTAGATTCATCGTCCTCATCATGTCGCGACATCGGCTTAGATATCCCTGGCCCTCTCTAACCACCCCTCCCTATCGTCAATTGCTTACTGCTGGTCTTCTGGGATACATCCCGTATCGGCACTGAGCTGCTGTATGTAGGTTCGAACTGGTCGTCCTGCCTTTGCTCGTCCATGTGAAGGGGTCCACAGGAGTATATCACTTATGAGCTCGTCCCTACTTGACCAGCAGTATCTCGCACTTCTGGTTCGTCTAATTTTGATAGTTTTCGTGATGGGTGGTTGATGGCCGTACAGCTGCTGCTTTGTTGGGTGCTGGCTGCATTATTTGTTCAATATTGTTCGCAGCATTCTTGTGTAGATGCCATCAAGCTTTTCCTCTATACGTTTAGTTAGCGTCCATGTAGTGCATCCATGTATAGACATGACTGCTGCTTGGAAGAAACTGTGTTTTATTTTATCGGTCAGGTCTGACTTCTATAAGACCGATAGCCTATCGATAGCTGTCAATACCTTTGCTCGTCACGTGTCGATGTCTGTCTCGGTTGATGAAACACTTCTCCCTAGGTAGGAGAACTTGTCTACTAGTTTCAGAGAGCTACCGTTTAGAATGGATATGTCGCCTGTTTTAATTAAAGCACATATATTCCGTCTTGTGTGCATTGACATGGAGGCCTATGCAGCGGCTCGTTCCAGACTATGTAGCAGGGTTTCGGCTTGGGTGGGTAAATTTAACATAAGCGCTATGTCATCAACGTAGTCGGCATCGGTACCGACTACGTAGATTCATACATTCGGTCGTACTATCTTGAATATGCGTATGCACGTAGCTGGATAAAAAAGTTGATATTTATTTTTTGTGTGTAATACGAACCCCTAAGTTTTAGGGTTAAAAGTATGGGAAAAGTGCGTGTTATACCCGAGTAATTGTGGTGATTCTGTGTGAATAGTTGTTTCAAGTGGTTGGCAAAAGGAAGTGTTACGCATACATTGTTGTAATTGCATTGAATATATGCAGATTAACAGTCTTTAAGCATTTTGTAATGAGACACTGACTTGGGAAAGCTGGATTAAAAAAAAATTTAAACACAAAAACAGTGTAAGGCCGTGACAAAAACGGTTTGGTTAGGTTTCTTTGTTTAATGGCATATCAACCTTTGTAGGTTAATTAATGCCAAAGCCATTCTTCTAGAATGAACAGTAGTGGCACTATTTAAACCATAGCTGGGAGGATAAGGGGGTTCATACCTTTCCCAAGGGTATTTGCCCGAAAGTGAACGCAATAGCGCGACTGGAGTACAAACTCGCTTACTACGATTCCGCAGTCCATCGCTTTAACCATTACACCACGAGGACACCCCCGACAAAAAACGTTGGCAGATTATTGGGCGACCACGGTTTTTTTTATGTCGACTTATTAGAAAGCAACATAAGATATACTGTAATCAGTCGCCTGATTAGGGTCAGGCGATTTGGACCTTTAGTATTGGACCCCCCACCAAAAAAAAACAACAAAAAACAAAAAAAAAACAACAAACAAAAAGCAAAAAAGAAACAGACAGTGAAAAAAACTGAGCCATTTGTTTTATTGTCACAAATTTTAATGAAACTTCAATGGCTTAGACACACATAGGAAGGGATTATTTCCTTTGATTATCAAAATTCCTTTAGTTATCGAGAAAAGTTATGAGAAAAGGCTTTAGGAAAAAAAAAAAAAAAGGAAATTTCATCGAATTTTCTTTTCCTTGATTTGATATCCAAATTTGTGATGAATACTTTTTTAATAATGGCTGAAAGTAGATATCTGGGTTTGAAAAAGGACAAAACGTTGCATACAATGATTGTGGACTGTTACTTTGCGGATATGGCAAAGAAATTCAATCACTGTTGTTCATCAATTAGTATTTTTCTCAAAAATTGTAAGACATCTGAAAATTATAATATAAAAGAAGGTCGTATCCGCAAAATGTTGAATCTGATGATATACACATGCAAAGCACACGGCAACGAGGGAGACACCAATGACAGGAAGACCAAACAAAAACTAATGTTCGTAAGGACAGGTTGCTTGTAAGACTCGCTACCAAAGGACCAAGATCACCAAACATGTTTTCTTTATAACAAATGGCATATCAGCTTCAGCCAACACTGTTAAAAACAAACTAAAGGCTGGTAGTCTTGCGTCACGACGTTTTATTTGACCACAAACCTTCATTCCAAGACATATGTAGGAACACTTACAGTGGTACAACGGGAGCAGCTCTGGACTTTATACAAGCTAAATTAGCCTGGGCTAAGTTAGGACCACACACACTCGAGGCCTCATTTAAAAAATATTTTATCATTATTTTTTTTATTCATCACTTATTTATAAAAGATTATATATATAGTAGTAAGTAAAGTTGTCTCCCTTTAGTCGAGGGCTACTCGAAAGCTCCCTTTTCATTTGCTACTACACCGAGGTGTAGGGAAGGGGGCTACTCCTTTCTCTGGATTGCTCCACTTTAACCTTGAAACGTACCTTACATTGCTGAGTGTTAAGCAAAGAGGTATCAAGTACCATTTTTAAAATCTTTGGTATGACGCAAACTGGAATTGAACCCATGTCTTTTGGCAATTTTGATCATTGGCGAACACTCTACCCACTGGGACCAATATATAACAAAAAAACCTATATATATCCATATTTACATATATATCTTTTTGGATATTTCTTTTTAAGTCTTTTTACAGATTTAATTGATATGATATTTATTTCTAAATTTCTTGTTTTTTAAACAATATATATATATATATATATATATATATATATTCTTTCTTAATGATTTATCTTGGGATGGATCTAACATTTCATACGTTTTTTTGCTGACTATTCAGCGGACTGTCTGGTATCCGTGCTGGTCGGTTAATGCTCCATGGCAGACTTGAGGCCCTCGGCTTCGGTTGGGCCACCTTCGGGTGGGCGAGCTCCATCATTGACACCTTTTTTCCCCTTGTATAGCACTTGACCTTGCTGTCCAGTTTAAGCTATAATCAGGCATACGTGCCTAGACCCAGATTTGGGTCCATGTCCAGCAAGACTCATCAGGTCCACATTGCACTAAGTGGACCTGTGACCAGTAATGTCCAGCAGGGCTCGAGCCTCGGCTCGTGCTCGACTTTCCCCTTCCCTAAATCCGCACTATAATCGACCTTTGGGTCATTGACCTTGTGTCAAGTCCTGTCTAGTGGGAGGCAGAGACAAATATTGGGTCTAACATTTCATATTACTTAGGGTCTCCGCAGGTGAAAGTCTGGCCCAGTATTGGCAAAGCGGTTGAGATATCGAATGCACTGCCTAGTCAAGAGTCGGTTTCTATTGCATTTGGTTGATAGCAGAGTTTGCATCGTTATAGACAAACTTCAAATCATCAATTGAACACCTAATTCAGCGTTCACACTGTCGGTGAGGATTAGAATACACCGACTGTATCCCCTGAAGAGAGGTAATCCTCTGTCCCCCCACCAAATGAGTATCCCAGGGAATGGCATTAAAGTGCATCTGATGATAAGACTCAAGTCCTGGAGAAATGGGTAGTGGGGAGTACCCCTTCATTACCATTAATCCCAGGTCGACTCTAATTGGTAGTACTTGTTATAGTTCCATTTATGGGTAAAATAAATTTATTTAAAAATGATTCTATATGAGCAGGCGGAAAAAACAAAAACAAAAATACAAAAAAAAACAAATAGCACAAAAATATAACAATGAAAGCAATTTCCTAACCTATTGGTATAAAATAACCCTTGATGGGTTGACATACCGTTAAAATCAATCAATTAGTTAAACCAGGAAATATTTCGATTTGATGATTGTTCGAATATGATCTGTGGTAGTGTCTCGTATGAATGCAAATTCAATCTTGTGATATTGCTAGGTAACCTTGCAAATAAATTACAATAACTCGCAAATAAATAACTCTCACTTTTCTAAAACAATTGTGGATCATTTTTGACCCTCCATCCGATGTTAACTCCTCACTCAGAGAATAGAATGCCTACAGTTGTGAAATAGGAAAATTGGTTGAAATATCCGCTCTTGGAATAGATTGCACTCGTCCGATGAGAGTCAGTCTGTATTGCATCTAACTGAAAGTTCAAATATGGCGTACTAGGAAAACTGCATATTATCAACTTAACGTCCACAAAAGGTGATGGTTCAGTTCTGATTTGAGTTTATCTGTTCATATGATTGTGAGCTCAATCTTATGATATCGCAAGGCAACCTCAAGGGCAAAAGTTTAGAGGAGTAAGTCCTCAAAAGAATCATCTTACCGCATTTGGGTTAGTCCAAGTGATGGGCTTATAGAATACACCAACTGTACTCCTGCAACGATGGCCCAGTAGCTAGGGGTTTATAATATGCTGATAGCACTGCTACAGAAAAGGAAGACTCCTACCAACGAGAGTCCAGAGTATAGCATCCGATGGTGAGGATTTGGAGATTTGAGGAATGTGGAGTACTCTTTTTTTCAAGTGTACTCTGACTCGGAGTGGTAGTAGCTGATATGGTCACACTTATGGATCAAACAGAGTCCACACCAATGGCTGATATTAAATGGAATTGTTTTGCCTGACAAAATATCTGTAACCCTTTAAATGTTTGTAAACAAAAGCAACACTTAATTGTGTGAAAATAAACTACTTTAACTTTTTCAAAAATGAAATAATCTAAAAACTAAAAAAATCATATATGCATATCTATTTAACTGTGTGCAAACTAAATAACTGATGTTAAAATTAAAACTGTTTAATAATTTATCTGTGTTTAGACAGATGACTGATGTTTAATTAAATTGTTAATATTGAATAGCAATACACAGGATAATTTAACAGGGTGTAAACGAACGAGCTCTGACTTATTTAAAAATGGTACCTACAAATCATATATTTGATATATGACGAAACAGTATTTAGCATTGAATAACCTAGAGGGGGTAGATATGCCAAAGTAGGCAACTAGTCTAGGAGAAGGAAAATTCAAACCTGTTAAACTCCGCTTAAAAAATTGACCTTGTGTCATATCCTGCCCGAGCGGAGGGGTCGGTAAATATGGATATGCCAAAAAAGAAAGCAAAAAAGTCCCCCACCAATAAAGCCCTCTCCATCCATCCAAAAAAAGAAAAAAGGATCCACCCCACCAAGAAAAAAAAAAAAAAGAAAAAGAAAAAAACGACCCTCACCAAAAAGAAAAAAAAGCAGAAAAGGAACCTTTCCTACCCCAAAAATAGAAAAAAAGAGAGAAAAAAAGGACGCCCCCCCAAAAAAATGATAAGAAAAAGAACAAAAATCCCCCTCTAAACAACCCCCCCAACATACCTTGTTGCAATATGGAACTTAGCACTCTGGGAAAGACAAACACCTTCGTCCAGGATTTGAACTTGAGTCGCCGTGTTTATTTCTGACGAGGATAACCATTACACCACGGTTTGGTTTGGTTTGTTGGGTTTTATGGCATATCAACCTTTGTAGATTATTTAACGCCAAATCCATTTTTATGTAAATAATCAGTTCTATTTCAAACAATTCAGTTTAGCATGAGTACACAGTTTAATTGTCAAAAACGTTTCTATTTCAAACTATTCAAGCAGTTATATATAATAATTCAGTTTAGTGTAAGTACAGTTTCAGTGTCAAAAAACAGTTCTATTTGAAATAATTCAATTTAGCATGAACCCGCAGTTTAAATGTAAGTACGGTTGAATTGTCAAAAATAGTTCTATTTCAAACGATTCAGTTTAATCAAACAATTCAGCCATCGCTCCCTGGTCCACTCTGTCCCAGCGTGGTAGCACCTGATAGTGTCCTATGTATGTGTCAAATAGAACTGTTTGATATTTAAACTGTATACTTTGACATTTAAACTGAGAGCACTAAATGACTTATGCTAAACTGAATTGCTTGAAATAGAACTGTTTGATGATTTAACTGTCTGTAAACAAATGGTTTATATTTAATTGAATTGTTAGTGTTAAAAAGCAATACATGGAACCATTTAACTGTACGAAAACAAATGGTTAATAGTAAATAGAATTATTCGTATTTGATTGAAATAAATGAAAAAAAAAAAAAAAAAAGAAAAAAAGAAAAAGAAAAGAAAGAAAAAGAAAATGAGCTCAGACTCGTTTAACATTGTGTTTAGAAATCATATATTTAATATATATGCATAAAGAGGATTTGGTATTAATTAACCTACAATTGACTCATGGTAATGATGCTTCAGCCCCGAAACCATGCCTGAACCCAGAGTCATCATCTGATGAAAGCTTTGTTGTAAGCAATACCGTTGTACAAACATCAGTTATTTTATGATACCTGCTATAATGAATGAAAGAATTAAAAAAACTTACGAAAAGAGATCGTGAGAGTCAACTATAAATTTCTATAATGATTTTATTGTGGCAAACTTTGTCCCAAAATTTTATAGCAACAAAATCAGGATATTGAAATAGCTATAGCATTCGAAAATGAAAAATAAAATTAAAAGAAAAATGAAAGAAAAAAAAAGAAAAAAAAAAAAAAAGAAAAAACAATAACAAACAACTACAAAAACAAATAAACAAGCGAACAAACAAAAAACAGTAAAAAAAAAGGAACCATTTTTTTTATTATTGCCACGAATTTTAATGAAACTTGAATTGTCTTAGATACACATAGGAAGTGATTATTTTCCTTGATTATATTTGTCAAAATTCCCTTTGTTGTAGCGAAAAGTTTTCTAAATTTTCAAAAAGAAAATTCTCAGAAATATAAAAAAAATAGGAAATTTATTGGAATTTTTTTTCTTTGATTTGATATCCTGATTTGTGATTAGTCCTTTGCTAATGGCGTTGAGACAGTTGTCTCAGTTTGCAAAAGATCAATATTTGATAGTAAGAGTATAAAAACCTCAAACCTTCTAATGAAACAGAGTTTTTTTTAGCATATTGAATAATTGTTGGCAATAATTATCACATGAATTTATCATTCACTTGTTGAAAGCTTGATCAGATACTGTCTGGCATTAATTGATGCTGATAAATACCCTACTAAATATTAAGTGGCCGTAAACTGTTTTAATGTCTCAGAAACTTCATTGTCATCAATTGTCTTCATAAAATTTTCTCAAGTCTTTTTTTTTTGTTCCATACTATTTATATTGTAATGAGCATGCGCACGTAGTGTAATGGTTATCATCTTAAGAAATGGACACGACGATTCGATTTCAAATCCTGGAAAAAGTTGAATGCACTTCACATCTCTCAGATTCCGTAGGGAAATGTATGAATCTAGCTATTTTCTGTCCAGCCATGGGTAAATAGCAGGGCAGACTATGCTCTTTTATATCAGGTAAAATTTTAAATCTTTTCATCTTTCATATCAGGTCAAATAAGTTTAAATTTAAGAACAAAGCAAGTTGCATTTCACAAGGCGCTGATATTCATGGGAAAGGCTAGAGGCCAACTAGTTTCACTCCAGTTATGGGTCAATTGTAGGATAAACTGGGCTCTTTAACCTTGGCATGATCATTGGTGTTAAAGGTTAAAGAAGGAAAATGTAATATAATGGCCGAGGGATTTCGTTTTATGCCTTTGGGTTTAGTTAGGCTGAGAACCTTTCGGCTCAGCACATGGGTTAGTTAGGTGCAAACTTGAGCACAGGTGTTGACGCACGCGCGGGGAGGATGTGTCATTCACAGATGTTAAAATAAAGATCCGATAGAAAGTTTGACCAGTGGATGTGAATGACGTCATGCACCGGAAGCGCGCGCGCGGAGGATTTGGGGGATTTTGAAAAAGTCAGTGAGTAGAGTTGAGATTAGACGGACGAGAAGGGTCGACTTTCGGGGCTCGCAGAGGCCAGACGAATTTGCGCGCTACGGGCGCCGCACGAGATGGGTAATAAAAAGTTTCGTACCTGAACCAAGAAGTCGTAAGTGTTTTTCGTGTTTCGCGATACCTATGTTCGATAATAACTTTGTGTCACATCCTGCACGTACGGTGGTGATATATATATATATATATATATATTACCAGGAAAATTTAAATGTTCATAGTTGAATGATTTTATTGTCCTGACGGAATTATTACCGACTCCGGTTAAACTGGACTGAATAATATATATATATATAGGCTATCGATTATATGGAAATCAGACCTAACCGATAAAATGAAACGCAGTTTCTTCCAGGCAGCGGTCACATCGATACTGCTATATGGCTGCACTACATGGACGCTAACAAAACGGCTGGAGAAGAAGCTAGACGGCAATTATACAAGAATGCTGCGAGCGATCTTGAATAAGTCCTGGCGGCAACATCCCAGAAGACACCAACTGTACGGCCACCTGCCTCCTATCACGAAAACTATTCAAGTTAGACGAACCAGACATGCAGGACACTGCTGGAGAAGCAGGGACGAACTCATAAGTGATGTACTCTTATGGACCCCCACACATGGCCGTGCAAAAGCAGGACGACCAGCTCGAACATACATTCAGCAACTATGTGAGGATACGGGATGTTGTCCTGAGGACCTGCTTAGGGCGATGAACGATAGGGAGAAGTGGCGAGAGAGGATCAGGGATATCCGTGCTACCAGCACGACATGATGATGATGATATATGTATATATATGTGTGTGTGTGTGGGGGTAACGACGCACGATAATGAGAGATGCTTTCATACGAAAGAAAAATAAAGCATTTATAAAAGTCTATCATATATGAGAGACTTAGTGAGTGATTCTTTTGTTGTAGATGTATACATCAACAACAAAAGAATCATTCACTCATAAAAAAAATTCTTTATATTTTTATGTTAATCACAGTCCTATTAATCGGTTAGTTATCATACAGCAATCTGATATCACAGATGAAATAAAGCTGCAGTTCTTCCAATTTGTAGCCGTGTCGGTACTATTGTATGTTTGCACCACTTGGATTATAACGAAATGCAAGGAGGAAAAGCTAGATGGGGACTACATAAGGATGCTGCGTACTGTTATGAAAAAAATCCTGGAAGCCGCACCCCACAAAGCAGTTGAATCTATAACAACGACAGCTAACAATTGTAGTTTATGCCAAAACTAGTACTGCGTATGCTATTAATATTGGAATCATTTGAACGAGAATTGGTCAAGTTATTAGATCAGGAAATTTTATCGATTTTTCTGAAACACCCTGAACATCTCAAATGATATCAAACGTTTTGAAACACCCTATATAATAAAATAATGATATCAGGGTGATTAAAGTTTAAATGCCTTTTCTTTTCTAATGAATGGCACTTCTCTATCTGAAAAGACATTTAAACATTAAACATAAAATTTCGATTTCTTTCTACAAATGATGTTAAAATTTGTGATAATTCAAACAAGAATTGGTCATCTAAATTTCTAGCACGAAGCCTGATGATTTTTATGATTAAGGGTTTTCGGATTATTTTCTTAATCTTTATTGTTATTACCACAACGTTTCGGCCGATATGTCCTCCGGCCTTCTTCAGGTGTTTCTTGTCTAAATTTCCAACACGAAGCTTGATGATTTTTATCATTAAGGGTTTTCGGATTATTTTCTTAATCTTTATTGTTATTACCACAACGTTTCGGCCGATATGTCCTCCGGCCTTCTTCAGGTGTTTCTTGTCTAAATTTCCAACACGAAGCTTGATGATTTTTATCATTAAGGGTTTTCGGATTATTTTCTTAATCTTTATTGTTATTACCACAACGTTTCGGCCGATATGTCCTCCGGCCTTCTTCAGGTGTTTCTTGTCTAAATTTCCAACACGAAGCTTGATGATTTTTATCATTAAGGGTTTTCGGATTATTTTCTTAATCTTTATTGTTATTACCACAACGTTTCGGCCGATATGTCCTCCGGCCTTCTTCAGGTGTTTCTTGTCTAAATTTCCAACACGAAGCTTGATGATTTTTATCATTAAGGGTTTTCGGATTATTTTCTTAATCTTTATTGTTATTACCACAACGTTTCGGCCGATATGTCCTCCGGCCTTCTTCAGGTGTTTCTTGTCTAAATTTCCAACACGAAGCTTGATGATTTTTATCATTAAGGGTTTTCGGATTATTTTCTTAATCTTTATTGTTATTACCACAACGTTTCGGTCGATATGTCCTCCGGCCTTCTTCAGGTGTTTCTTGTCTAAATTTCTAACACGAAGCTTGATGATTTTTATCATTAAGGGTTTTCGGACTATTATCTTAATCTTTATTGTTATTTCCACAACGTTTCGGCCGATATGTCTTCCGGACTTCTTCAGGACACATAGTGTAACGGTTATAGGCGTTGGTTCCTTAAGCTTCAAAGGAGACAACCATCTGGAGGTTGCAGGTTCAATCCTGACTGCAGGCGAGTAACAATACAGGAATACTTAACACTTGTACTCGGTTATGGCTAACGGAATCAGAATAGGCGACCCTCGTAGATTCAATAAAGGACGTAGTTCGAAGTTCCGTGAAGGTTCCCGAGTTCTACAAACATCTGAAGAAGGCCGGAGGACATATCAGCTGAAACGTTGTGGAAATAACAATAAAGATGAAGACAATAGTCCGAAAACCCTTAATGATAAGAATTAGTGAAGTTATTTAATTACAAAATAATATCGATTTTTCTGAAACACAACTGAACATCACAAATGATATAAATTTTTTTCAAGCACCCATTACATCAAATATTTATTTTTTTATATCAGGTCAAATAAGTTTAAATTTTGAACAAACATTCGTTTTTTAAACAATGTTGTGGATCTGTTTTGTAAATTACATGAAAACTAATTATCTCTATAGAGGCGCTCATGCCGCAACGGTTTTCACCGTAGGAAGTGGACTTAGCTACCCGGGCTCAAAATCCAGAACAAAGATGCTTACATTTCGCGTAGCGCTAATACCGTTGGGAAAGGTAGGAATCCAATGATTCTCCATCCAACAAAGAGTAAATAGTAGGTTAGACTGTGCAATTTATCCTTGGTATGGCAACCAGTCTAGGAGAAGGAAAACTCTGCATTCAAACCCGAAGTGGAGTGAGATGGACTCCTCCAGGCTATTTTTGCCAGAGACACCCTACAAGAGTTGCGTTCCAACGACTCCAACTAGCTTACGGGGTTAGGTCTCTCTCTCTCTCTCTCTCTCTCTCGATCTATCTCTCATTTAGTAGGATAAAAAAGTGTTGAATTTCACAGGTCAATCAGAAAGGTGTGTTAGGATTACATGACAAACGAAGACCACACTATGAAAAATGCTCAAAGGCCCTAGCTCTGCCAACCTTATTTCGTTGGAGGGATCAATTTTCCAAATCTTTACACCATTTCCTGGACGGGAACCGGCTTACCAATTATGAAATGGTTAAAAAAAGTGTTTCCTGTTTTGAAAATTTTATGTCCAAGGCATCAATAACCTGCCTGCTCAACGAAATTATCCCATTAAACTATTAACTTGATTGAATTGTTTAAAGTCAAATATGTCTGCAAAAAAAATGAGGCAAGACATATGTAATACTTGGATGATTTAAAAGTTTTCCAATATTTTGGTAGTATGTGCTAGTTTGCTGCGCTGTGGTTGATAGTATCGTGGTAGTTGGTGCACTGACATGTAGTGCATTTCATTACTACGTCTGTGATTTGAAAACTGTGTAGTATACTACCGCTGGATCATGAAAAACAACGAGGAACACGTATATATGAAGATATCTTCTTATATTTTTATTCTTCAACGGTAGCATTTGTGTGAATCAGGAGAGCAGTTGGAGAGTTTTTTAAACACATAAAAGAACTGTCGGGAGTTGGAACAGCCAACGGGAACTGACTTCAGCCAAAATTATAGACCTTAAAACTCTCACGTGACGCCACTGGCCATGCCTCTTCGCCCACGCAATGCTTGTTCTCCATTAGTCACGGCTTACACCAACGCATTTTTTTCTGCTTTTGGTATCACGCCCACGCATTTTTGCTTTTCCAGTAGTGTACTTTGTTGATTTTATCAACGACCAAATTTATCTGTTTACTACATGCGCCGGGCTCATCGCCGGTTAATGCAATATATTTCAGCTGTACAGATAAATCTACAACGTAGTCTAATTTAGTGACTTTTAGAGTTTTAGCAGGGTGCTAAGTAACCCAAAAATATTTGTTGTGTGAAAATTGATTACGGTGTTGTAACCAGATGGTTGAAGTTTCGTCCGGTTTGTAAGAACATCGACTATCAGGCAAGGTCAGGGAGGCTTTAATCAGTGGATTTCCGAGGCTGTGCTCCAAGCTATAGAGGCAAATCCAGTGAGTATCAGGCGAGCTTGACATCTCGCATTGTTGTTCGCCACTGTCACAACTTCAGCAAAAGTATCTACAACTGCCGTATTGTGCCTCACGTTACCAAAATATTGCAAAACTTTTGACTCACCTCAGTGAAATCATTTCCAATTGTAAAACTTATTTTTTATAGTAAAATCAATTCTCAGAGTATTTCCATTGCAAAATCATTTGCTAATGCATTTCTTTAGTAAAATCATTTCTAATGTATTTTTATCATAAAAAATTATTGCCAATTTATTTTTATAGTAAAATCATTTCCAGTACATTTTCATAGTAAAATCATTTCCAATGCATTTTATTGTGAAAATCATTTCCAATGAATTTTTATACTAAAGTCATTTTTATTGGAAAAATCATTTTCACGGTTAATCTTAAGCCCTACATAAACCTCTGCTGAAACCCACCCTTCTAGAGCTGCCAAAACAACAAACCAAAATACTCTCCTCAAAAACATCGTTATCAATAAGATTTAGAAGTAGTCAACATTATTGCTACAATTAATTCTAAAAGATGTGAAACATATCCAAGTAAAGAAAACTAGCGTAGACTTATTTAGAAACGAAGACATGATATATTATTTATACATCCCTGCAATAATGACTTAATAAAAATTACGAAAAGATTAAACAAAATTGAACCTTCAAAAAAATTTTAAATAGAAATAACATTTTCTTTTTCTTTTATATTTACAAATATATAAAAACAACAATTTATATTTTAAAGTTCATAAAAAAAAACCCTAATAAAATGGCCTTATACATTTTTACTCTCATGATAACATCAAAAAACAAATTGGAACAATCATAGGTTTTTACCTTTGACCTCTAAGGATTTGCACCCTCATATATATATATATATATATAAGTAAAGTCCAGGGTGGCCTGAAGGCTCCCTTTTCAATAGCTAAAACACCGAGGTGTTGGGCAGGGTGCTACTCCATTCCCTGGATTGCTCCACTTTACCCTTGATCCTTACCTTATAATGCTGAGTATTAGGCAAGGCGGTATCAAGTATCATTTTTTGAGTCTTTGGTATGACTCGACCCGGGATTGAACCCCGGTCTCTCGAACCATTGATGAACACTCTACTCATTAGGCTAATGGTGATTTGGCATTGAATAACCCACAAGAGTTGATAAGTTATAAAACACGAAAAAAAAAAAAAAAAAAAAAAAAAACAAAGCAAAAAACAACCAAAACCTATAAAAAATCATTGTTTCGAT
>OY757942.1:4862481-4937481 GCA_963585895.1 Sepioteuthis lessoniana
GGTAAATAAAAAAGTCAACACTTAAAAAAAATAATTCTGAAAAACCTGAATTCAATAAACACGGGAATCAGGGCGTGAACTCACCATAGAACATAATTCACAAAAGATTCTAAATATGATGAAATAATCAAGCTGTCAAAAACACATCCAAAACAACGAGGAACGTGATCAATAAATAAAATTACAAAACGGGATTAGAGGCATGAATTTATATTATTCCTTGTAAGAATTATAAAAAAAAAATAATGACAGCGAAACATCGAGATGTCTTTGAAAGCGTTTACCGGAACTGGTGTGGTGAAGTCAGTCCTGGTTATCTTCCCTTGGATCAGCCACTATGAATACTAAAAGAATCCCCACCTTAACTGTTTAGTCAGTTTTAAATAACCCCCCCCAACCCCCCCCAAAAAAAAAACAATTTCCACCTTCGTCTTAATCATTAAGCAAAATAAGCAAGTGTTTAGAGCACCAGAAGAGAAGGGGGAACCAGAAGTGAAGGGGGCACCACAATTTTTTAATGATATCAACAGTAAAACCAAATAAGGTTGATCTAAAACTGCCTTGAAAAATGATATAAAAAATCCATCCAATTTTATTAGATATTTCTTGTATGATTATTAAAGTATGAACACATCACATCTATATTATTTTACTCGTTTGATAGTTTTTCACATCAGCATCAGCTGATGATCTTTCACTGGAGTTTGAGTGACTGCAAGTCTCTTCAAGTATCCAGGACTCTTCTCAGTATTATGGCCGATCTTAATAATGATGACATTTGGATGGTCTCCACTCGTCCTCTTATTTCCAAGTCCTCCAATCCCTTTATAAATCCTTTGGTGACTGTACCGAGTTCACCGATTATAACTCGTATCACCGTCACTTTCATGTTCCATAGTTTTTTTCTGTTTTCAAGCAAGGTCCTGGTACTTTTGTTCACCATTCACTTCTAGCGAGTTTTTCACACCAGTCTTAACTGGCGGTCTTTAACTGGAGTTTTCTCTGGTCTTCAGTACTCTTCTGAGTATTCTAGCTTTTGATCTATGAGGTCTCGATTCTTCATCTGATCACTAATGCCTTCAAGTCTCCTTCTCAAGCCTATAGGGACCATTCCAAGTGCACCAACTACAATTTGTATCACCGTCACTCTCATGTTCCTCAGTTTTTTTTTAGTTTGGTGGCAAAGTCAAAGTATTCATATATCATTTTCTTTTTTTTCATTTATTATTATTATTTACTCATTAAAGTTTTTCACATCAGCGACCGCAAGTCTCCTCAAGTCTCCAGGACTCTTCTCAGTATTCTGGCCATTCTCAATAATGTAGTAGTTTGGATGGTCTCCACTCGTCCTCTAACTTCCAAGTCCTCCAGTCCCTTTAGTAATCCTTTAGTTACTGTTCCAAACGCACGAATTACAATTGGTATAATTGTCACCTGCATGTTCCATAGTTTTTTCAATTCCTTAGCAAGGTCGGGGTACTTATCCTTCTTTTCACATTCTTTCAGTTTTATTCGGAGGTCAGATGGGACAGCAAAGTCGACAATTTTGCAAGTTGTCTTCTTTTTGTTGATTATTATAAGTTCTGGTCTTCTGGCCGAGATTTGGTGATCCGTGTGTATGTCAAAGTCTCATAGGAGTTTATGTGTGTCATTTTCTAGGACAGGTGCTGGGTTGTGCATATCCCATTTGTTGGTATGGTCACATTTAAATTTCTTGCACGTCTCCCAGTGTATCACTTTGCCGACACAGTCGTGTCTAATCTTATATTCCTTCTGCGCTAATTTGCTGCATTCGCTTATTATGTGATTGAAGGTTTCATCTCTGTCACTGCATAGCCTACATTTGCTATTTTGTTGCATCTTTATTATTATTATCATTATTATTTTACTCCTCACAAGTTTTTCATACTTGCATTAGCTGATGGTCTTTCACTGGAGGCTGGATGACAGCAAGTCTCCTCAAGTCTCCAGGACTCTTCTCAGTATTCTAGCCAATCTCAATAATGCCGTAGTCTGGACGGTCTCGATTCTTCCTCTGATTTTCAATTTCTCTAGTCACCTTTCCAAGCCCATTTCAAGCGCACCAACTACAGTTAGTATCACCGTTCCCCTCATTATTATTATTATTATTATTATTATTTACTCCTTTAGAGTTTTTCACATCAGTTTGAGCTGATGGTCATTCCGTAGAGGCTGAGTGACAGCAAGTCTACTCTGGTCTCCAGGACTCTTAACAATGCTGTAGTTTGGATGGTCTCCATTCGACCTCTATTTAAATTTTCCAGCCCTCTTGTGAAGCATTTAGTAACCTTTCCAAGTATGACAGTTGCAATTGGCACCGCCCGTCACCTTCCTGTTTCATACCTTTCTTAGTTCCCTTGCAAGATCAAAGTGCCAGCCGCTTGTTTCGCATCCTTTTATCTTCATTCTACATGGCTAGTTCTCTTTTTCTTTTTTTTTTGACTATCACTAGTTCTGGCCGAAATTTAGTGATCGTTGGTATCTTGAAAGCCTAGAGAATTTAATACGTTTTATTCTCCAAGACGGATTCTGGTTTATGCATGTACCATTTGGTATTATTATTATTATTTACTCCTCTAGAGTTTTTCCCATCAGTATTAGCTGATGGTTTTTCACTGGAGTTTGAGTGACAGCAAGTCTCCTCAAGTCTCCAGGACTCGTCTCAGTATTCTGGCCGTCCTCAGCAATGCTGTCGTTTGGATAGTCTCTACCCGTCCGCTAACTTCCAAGTCCTCCAGGCCCTTTAATGATCCTTTAGTTACTGTGCCTAACACATCAATCACAATTGGCACAATCGTTACTTTCATGTTCCACAGTTTTTTCAATTCTCTAGCAAGGTCGAGGTACTTATCCTTCTTTTCACTTTCCTTCAGATTTATTCTGTGGTCCGCCGGGACAGCAAAGTCAACAATTTTGCAGATTCTCTTTCTTTTGTTGATTATTATGAGGGCTGGTTTTCCGGCCGGGATTAGGTGATCCGTTTGTATATTAAAGTCCCATAGGAGTTTATGCGAGTCATTTTCTAGGACAGGTGCCGGGTTGTGCATATACCATTTGTTTGTATGGTCGAATTGAAATTTCCTGCACATTTCCCAGTGGATTACCTTGCCGACCCAGTCGTCTCTCGCCTTGTACTCCTTCTGTGCTAATTTGCTGCATTCGCTTATAATGTGATTGATCGTTTCGTCTCTGTCACCGCATAGCCTACATTTACTGTTTTGTTGCGTCTTATCTATCCTCGCTTTGATATGATTGGTCCTTATGGTGTTGTCCTGTGCTGCTATTCGGAGGGATTCCGTTTCCCTCTTAAGGTTTCCTTTTCTTAGCCAGGTCCAGGTTTTCTGGTGTCAGATGTTTATTATTATTATTATTATTATTATTATCATTATTATTATTATTATTATTATTTCTGGTGATTATTTCACACTAACGTTAGCTGATGTTCTTTCACTGAAGTCTGAATGACAGCAAGTCTCCTCAAGTCTCCGTGACTCTTCTCAGTATTCTGGCCGATCTTAACAATGCTGTCATTTGGATAGTGTCGGCTCGTCCTCTGATTTCCAACGCTTCCAAATCCTTCACCAAACTCTTGGAGATCGTTCTGAGGGTATCAATTTAATTAGTAACCATATTTACCAACCCCTCCGCTCGGGCAGGATATGACACAAGGTCAATTTTTTAAGCGGAGTTTAACAGGTTTGAATTCAGAGTTTTCCTTCTCCTAGACTAGTTGCCTCACCAAGGCTGAAGAACCCAGTCTGCCCTACTATTTATCCATTGCTGGAAGGAGAATAATTGGAATCATACCTTTCCCAAGGGTATTAGTGCTATGCGAAATGCAATCCGTCTCGTCCAGGATTTGAACTCGTGTCGCCGTGTCCATTTCCTACGACGATAACCATTACACCACGGGCACCTCCTCTCAATTAATTAGTATCACCGCCACCTTCATGTTCCATAACTTTTTCACTTCTCGAGCAAGGTCTAAGTATTTGTCTCTCTTTTCGTTTTGTTTGATTTTTTACTCTGTTGCAACGAGTCAGTAGGTTCTTTTTTTTTGCTAACTATAACAATGTCTGGTTGTCTGGCCAAGATTAGGTGATCTGTATCTCAAAATTCCAGAGAATATTGTACTTCTCTTTCTCCAGGACATATTCTGGTTGGTTTGAACACGGTTTCTTGTACAACTCCCAGTGGATCACCTTCCAAACTCAGTCGTATCAGGTGTTTTACTCATCATCATTATTATTATTAATAATGATTTTATTTTACACACATTAAAAATATTCCTGGATGTTTGAAACTTTGTTCCCTTGACTCTTGCAGTACCTTTCGCTGTATCAACAAAATATGTCAGTTTTAATTGTATATCACGTATGATATTTCAATAGGATATCGTATATGATATGGATTGTGCAAAATAACATCCTCCCGATTTGATCATTATAAAAGAATTTTATATTTACGACATAAAGCGAGAAATATTTTACTTATATGACCTTACTGTGTCACCAAATTAAACTTTGCAATTTTTAGTTATCAGAGGAGGAATGAGTAGACACCATATTTTTGGCAGTACTTATAGCGCCAAGTGGTTTTAAGATGGTTCTGTTTCGCTTCTGTTTTAAAAGAGAGAATAATTCAAATGCACTCTTCACACATCAATTTTGAACAAATTATAATTTCAATTAAAAAGACTCTCGCATGCGACTGTAAGCAAAACAAGAAAGAAAAACCTAAAAATTATGAGAGCCCACAAGATCTTTTTTTATCAAACAATCAAACAACGACCCCGATTTTAATAAAACTGTAACTCTTCTGGCAAGATTAATGTCATTAGAGTGAGTCAAAATTTTTGCAGACGTGTTAGTTTCTGGAATAAACTCCAGGAACTTGGAGGAAACAAAGTGGTACAACATCCAGCACACTGTGCAGATCTAGCGCCCCCAACTAACTTCCTGCGCTCACGACTCTTCAAATACCAAGAGGAAGTGGAACCTTCAGTAAAGGAATTCTTCGTCTCGAAAAATAACTGTGTATGTCATCAAAGAACTAGCAGAAAGATGGCTTCCTCAGCATATAAGCTACACTTAACTCCCTCAGATTATTACTTGTTCCAGTCTATGACTCATTTCTTGCGCTCTAGAGGCTTCCATATCCAAGAGAAGCTGGACGCTTCAGTGAAGGAGTTGTTCGTCAGGAAGGAAAAAAAACTGGTATCTGTATAGGATGAAAGAACTGGCAGAAAGGTGACTACTTTGAATGCTAATCTGCTTTTGTTAGTGAATGCTAGGCAACTTTGAATGCTAATCTGCTTTTGTTGTTGAATGTTAGGCAACTTTGAATGCTAAGCTGCTTTTGTTGTTGAATGCTAGGCAACTTTGAAGGCTAAACTGCTTTTATTGAATGCTAGGCTACTTTGAATGCTAAGTTGCTTTTCTTAATGAATGCTTGGTTACTTTAAGTGCAAAACTGCTTTTGTTGTTGAATACTAGGCTACTTTGAATGTTAAGCTGCTTTTGTTGAATGCTAGGTTACTTTGAATGCTAAGCTGCTTTTGTTGGTGAATGGTAGTTTACTTTGAATGCTAGACTGCTTATGTTATTGAATGTTAAGTTTCTTTTGTTGCAACTTGAAGAATAAGGCAAATCGGTACCACAATATGGCAAAGCGTTCGACTACCCTCACTAAAATAAAAGAACATTCTACTTAATTTAACATAAGTTTGAATATGAAACTTATCCCCAACATCGACTTATTTTAATGTTTATATTTACCTACCCCTTCCACACAAACAGGGTGCGACACAAGGTCAATTTTTAAGGAGTATTTAACTGAGTTCTCCTTCTCCGGTTGCCATGTCCAGGTTGAAGAGCCCAGTCTTTACTTATAGCTTGAAGGATTATAATTGGATTCATGCCTTTCTAAAGGTATTAGCGTGATGTGATATGCAAACTGCTTCTTTCATGATTTGAACTCGTATCACCGTATCTATTTCCTACGACGTGCCCATTACACCACAGATGTCACCAGAATTTATTTTAATGTAATTATCTATGATAAGTTTTTATTAACAGCGTTGAAATATTAAAAGATCCTTTAATTAACAGCGGCAATGAAGAAAAGAAATCACGAACGTTTTTCGCTTCGCACATTTTAAAATTTCGCAACAATTAATTTTCCTTGTTACGTTTCCATAACAACCTTCTTGGCAGTTGGAACGCTCCTCAGGATTTTAAAAAAAATTCAACAATTCTTCAAACAATTGTTAAACGTCATAATAAATATATAATCACCCAACCGATTATTTTTATCATATTTCTCATACATACACACGAAGATATATATAAATAATGATAATATAGCTTGCTATATTTATAAATAGATTACTTAATATCATGTACAAAGCGTATATATATATATATATATATAACAGTTTATGGTTATCTCTATCTCAGTTGGTGGGTTAGTGGTAGACCAAATGTGGTATAATTTGGAGAGTGCTCAATATCTGTGATAGAGCTATTATATAATAAAAGAGTTGATAAATATATATTAGTTTTTATATATATTTAATTGGGTGGGTGCTTATCTACGACCACTTATTTCATACCGGCTTTACACGGCAATTATCAGGCAGAAAATGATGATTATCGTTAAAAGACGGCATGAAACCAGTAGTAGGAGATAAGCATTCATATGGTTAAATATATATAAAAACTAATATATATATATATATATATATATATACATATATATATTTCAATTGAAAAAGAATACATAAGCTGTAAAAATGTAAGAGAGAATAAAACTCACAATTCAAAGTTTCACGATTACAAACTTCATGCATGCTGGTATATATATATATATATATATATATTGGTATATATTATATTATACCAGTGTTGGTTTTCACTAAATCACTTTGTGGGTTTGTGTCGAACCAAGTGCATTATCATATGGAGAGTGCTCAATATCTTGGAGTTGTTTTGCAAAAAACTCCATGAAACCCAGGGGTCGCAGTCTAAATTCCATGGCATTAAATATATATATCTAATATATATATAACATTGGCCCAGCGGTTAGAGTGTTCGCCAATGGCCCGGGAGACCTGGGTTCAATCCCAGGTCGAGTCATACCAAAGACTTTAAAAATGGAACTTGATACCACCTTGCTTAACACTCAGCATTATAAGGTACGGTTCAAGGGTAAAGTGGAGCAATCCTGGGAATGGAGTAGCGCCCTCCCCTACACCTTGGTGTAGTAGCTATCGAAAAGGGAGCCTTCGGGTCACCCTCGACTATGGTCGCTAACTTTACTTACTTATATATATATTTATATTGAATCATTATATATAATTGATAATTTGATATGTGATTATTTAATTATATATATAAAGAATTATGTCTATATGTATATATATACCTAAAAAATTAAATAATTAAGTTTATATATCTATACATATATATTATTTAATAATTATATTTATGTATTGATAATTGCATATATATATATATATATATATATATGTATATATATATGAAGAGTAAATAAAGGATTGTAATCCGACAATATGTAGAAAAACTGATAACAACGATCCAAGTGGAAGGAATGATTTATTAACGGGTCGACACTATAGCGTTTCGATTCTACTGAACCATCATCAGGACCATGATGATGGTTCAGTAGAACCGAAACGCTATAGTGTCGACCCGTTAATAAATCATTCCTTCCACTTGGATCGTTGTTATCAGTTTTTCTACATATATATATATATATATATATATATATATATATATATATATATATATATATATAACTAATTATACATTTATGTATACATATATAATCAAATCATTTTATATATATAAACAGATATGTAGGATACCATTTTTATTTGACGGTCGTCCCCATGCAACTTTTTCGCTGAAGTCAAGCTGAATGCATCGGTTCTCACGAGATCATCGAAGTTAAGCATCGACCAGTCGGTTCTATTATTTAGGGGTGACTACTTAAGTAACAGTAGGTGCTGTAAGCAATCTGAGGGTTGTGTGAAGCATAGTAAATTACTAACTAAACTATTTGAGGCAGGGAACCCAAACAGGAAGTAGGGCATGAGCGAGTTCCCCCTTCTCTTCCGTTGTACATTTCCGACAACACATTTAAACCAATCGTCATTCCGACCTTCTTTCATTTATGTATCAGAGGTTTGGTAAATACCTATATTCACTTGGTGTGGGGCAACACTCCTGTGTTTAGTTACAATTTATGTCCTAAGTATCACCATAAACTAAAACTTATTTTATCGGGTCAAGAAAGGGTCCATTTGATAATGCAATGTTATCTTCACTTTTAAACTTGTTGACCCCTTTTTGTCGGTTTTAAAAAAAGTTAGTAATTTACCTTTTTTAAACTTAATATTTTTTTTCGTTTTTTTTCTTTATTTACTTCTTTGTAATTTTTTCCCATTTGTTCCTTTTATATTTTTATATTCATTTTTTGTATTTTTGATTTATATTTGATTTTCTTATAGATCCATTTATTTATTTTTTTTATTAAAAGATATTTTCAAGTAATTTGAATTATTAAAAAAATAATCACATATGCAAATATTCATTGTCCTTCTTCAATTACTGATCTTTAATGGGAGAAGTTTTCTAATCGATCCCACCGAGGTATATTTGTACTTTTGTTAATTGATTTAAAATTCACAATATATATATATATATATATATATATATATATATAATATATATATATATATATATATATATATATATATATATATAATCTATGTATATACATATAATATATATGTTTTATATAATAAAGACACATTTTTCCTATATAATTTAATTAAGATCCTTTCAAGTTTTCTGATACGTGTCTTGGTTTCAGGTTGGAATTAGTGGAGGAATTTACCAAAATTGTCCCGAGTGCTTTCAGACCTTTCATACACTTGCATGTGTAAAGAGTGTTTTTAAAGAGTTTTGAAGGTTTTGGGGTTTTTATAACATAACAAAACTACGCAAACGCAGAATTGGATAAAACTGAGTTAATGAATTAAAAAAACAGAAAGCTATCAACGGAAATAGAATATTATCAAGAAATATGGAATATTTAAAAAAATAAACATTTCATTAATAAAACTGAACAACCTAACATAGACAATATCCTAAACTATAAAGAATCAATAAACCTTTACTACAAAAACCAATTTCATAGTAATTATAAGATAGATGAACATATACTAAAAAAATTTATCCAAAAAAATGTTCTCCCAAACGATCCTACCAAAAAAAAAAAAAAAGACTTATCATTTACTACAACGAATTTAAAACCTCCAACCTAATTATTTCCAATAACACTTCCCCCTCTACTGAACTTCTTGATAGGACAAACATTGGATATATGTTCAAATTTCTCTTGGGAGACTGTGTCTCTAAAGAAAATAATGTGTATGTTGGTCTTACCACAACAACTCTTTCTAGACGACTTACAATGCACCTTAATGATCCAACTCCATAGCCTTACATCTTAAAATTCATTCTATTCCCAAATCCAAATTTTAAAAAATTCTAATTGAAAACACCACTATAAAAGCACACGAAATAAATAAGCTACAATTACAAATCCTAGAAGCCCTACATAGTAAAAAAAATCAATAGAATTATTTTGAAAATAGCGATAATGTTTTGAGATGTCTTTAGATTTTCTTTTTTAGATATTCCATATTTCCGTTGGTAGCGTTCTCTTTTTTTTTTAATTCATCAGCATCTCAGTTTTATCCAAATCTGCGTTTACGTAATTTTGTAATGTTATAAAAACCAAAGAACTTTCCAAAATCTTTAAAAACACTCTTTACACATGCAATCAACCCCTGATGATGACCTATGAAAAGTCCAAAAGCGCTCGGGACAATTTTGGTAAATTCAGCCACCAATTCCAACCTGAAACTAAAACACTTTCCAGGAAACATGAAAGGATCTTAATTAAATTATATAGACAAAATGTGTCTTAATTAATCAAACATGCTTAAATGAAACACTGCAGCCTAACTACACATTATATATAATATATTATATATATATATATATATATATATATATATATAAATTACTATATATATAATTCATGATATGTATAATTTATTTTATATATATATATATATATATATATATATATATATATATATATATATTAAATATTATACTTATTAGTATATATATATATATATATATATATATATATATATATATATATACTAATAAATATAATATATATTATATATGTATATATATCTATTTTGAACTAATATATGACTCGTATATAATTATGCAACATTATATATAATATATATAATATATATACAATATATATATATGTATATATATATATACAAATATAAATACAAATATACATCTATTTTTTATATATCTATACATGTACAATATATATACATACATATATATATATATATATATATATATATATATACTAATATATATATATATAAAGTGCAAGTAATAAATACATATAATATGCATATTTATGCATATGTATTCATCATATATATATATATATATATATATATATATATATATATATGTAATATTTATAGATGATGTTTATAATATGATAAACACACACACATATATTTTCGTATATTCAGTACAGTAAAGATTTTATGAGTTAGTGTTACTTTTACTGTTTAATTAGAATATTACCCCCCATATATATATATATATATATATATATATATATATATATATATATATGTTGTGCAAAAGGTGGAGGTGAAGTTGATCACATTACAGATGGTTGAAGAAATTTCTCTCGTGTTTCAAGAATTTCGATGATCCGTCAAAATCAGGGAGGCCTAAAACCGTCGTTTCCGAGGCCGTGTTCCAATTGGTAGGTTTACGCAAATCTATCTAGAAACACTTGGAGAATATCAGGTCCAATGTGGTTTGTTATTTCTTACCAAAATATTGTAGAACTTTTGTTTCACTCTAAAACGAGACTCATTCAATAGATAATCTAAATTTTACCATATAAAGTCACTCATCTCACCCTGGAAAAAACAGTATGCTTATTTTTCAATATAATATCCATTCCTTAAAAGACATTTTTCCTCTCGAAAAGTAAGATTTTGTATTCTTTCAGCCATTTGCCCTCAGTTTTCTTCAATTGAAAACTTTGTTCGCAGTAGAAATTCTTTGAGTAGGCTAAACAAGGGGTAATCAGAGGGAACCAGATCTAGACCGTAAGGAGGGTGGGGCAGCTGTTCCCAACCATAAGGTAAGGTCATCATGCACAAAATTTTTGCACTATAGACATTTCCAATTGTTCTCATTGGTTATCTATTGTCACTCTTCTGTCAACCAAAATGAGCACATTAGCTGAATCCACCATTTCAGGTGTGCTTGCCATTGTGGGTGGACTTGACTTGTTTTCATCTTGAATAACATTTCGCCATTTTTTAAATTTGTCAACATTTTTTGACTAAAACATGCATCTCGTACACATCTGACATTCTTTTCTAAATTTCACATACTTTTCACTTTTTTGCCACCAAAAATTTGATGACAGACCTCTGTTCAAGACTGGAGCACTTTGATTTGATTGATTGAATAACTTGGAAACATTTTTGGTGAGATGGATATAATTTTTGCGATAAACCAATTCCAAACAATGCAGGATTTAGGGTTAGGGAAGAAAAAAAATTTTTTTTTTTTAACCGTCTTTATTGAATGATCCTCGTAGATAAATAGATAGACCTGAAAAGACTGAGATAGATAGATAGATAGATAGATAGATAGATAGATAGATAGATAGATAGATCTGAAAAGACTGAGATAGATAGATCTGACAAGACTGAGATAGATAGATAGATAGATAGATAGATCTGAAAAGACTGAGATAGACAGATAGATAGATCTGAAAAGACTGAGATAGACAGATAGATAGATCTGAAAAGACTGAGATAGATAGATAGATAGATAGATCTGACAAGACTGAGATAGATAGATAGATAGATAGATAGATAGATCTGAAAAGACTGAGATAGACAGATAGATAGATCTGAAAAGACTGAGATAGATAGATAGATAGATAGATCTGGAAAGACTGAGATAGATAGATAGATAGATCTGAAAAGACTGAGATAGATAGATAGATAGATAGATAGATCTGAAAAGATTGATTGATTGTTTCCCCTTCAGTGTTGAATGACCCTCGTATTATCAATCAGTTTGGTTTTCAACTGCTCAGATGTTGTTAACTCTCGCTTTTTCTTTTTTTCTAATTTTTTTTAAAAATAAATATCTCCGTCAGTGTTTTTCTAATTTGATGGAAAATCTCAAATAAAATCTAAGTTAGACTGACGTGTATAATGTCTGTAGAAGTGTGTAAGTGATAATATTTTTGCACAAAAAAGAAGAAAAAGAAATATGTTTTTAATACACTGGCACTGTTTTCATTTGGCCTTTGGAAAAAAAAAATTAAACAAAAAATGAAAAGACAAAAAAAAAAAAAGAAAAGAAAAAAACAACAAAACCCATAATGAAATAAACTTTGAGGTAACTAGTCGGCAGGAAAAATAAAATCC
Organism: Sepioteuthis lessoniana; assembly: GCA_963585895.1. NCBI lineage: Eukaryota > Metazoa > Mollusca > Cephalopoda > Myopsida > Loliginidae > Sepioteuthis > Sepioteuthis lessoniana. The sequence continues at coordinate 4,875,113 of OY757942.1, forward strand.
TTTTGGACATGTAAATTCATTCTCTTCTTCATACTCTATATAAATGCGCCCTATTAATTGAATTTCATTGGCCATTATTTTTTCTATCTGGTTTCAACTCTTTGTCAAATTGTTCCCTTCTCTTTGGTCTTGTCAAGTATTTCTATAATTCATCTACATGTACATAGACCACAAATATTATATATATATATATATATAGTTGTATTATATATATATTGCATTTCATATATAAATATATAAATGCTTAAATATATATATATATATATATATATATATATATATATATATATATATACATATATGGATTCAAAGCTCGGGGAGTATTGTTCAGGAGAATATGTGACACATTAGTGCGCCATTGTTTTTGTTATCAGCTCATCCAAAATATGTGCCTGGTTCTACACAAACCTTCACCGCTATAAACAAATCACCTTTGTAGAGAGTCCAACAGTTCACATGTTTAACTTAGTTGTTCGTTCTTCATACGGTGAGACTGACAAGAGAGTCCATCATATATATATATATATATATATATATATATATATATATATATATATATATATATATATATATATATATGCAAACTAGTCCATACGTTTATAATATTCTTATGCAAAGTATATATAAATACTCTATATGTCTGTGTGTATTCGTTAATATAATACATATGGAATAATACATATATTCTAAATAATAAAAATTCGTAATATAGATTGTACACCTGTATAATAATATATATTCCCTAAAATATATACGCTATGTATGAAAAATTAACAAATTAAAATAAAGTATGTATTTCATAATGTAAATACGTCATACGATATTTACGTGAAGATGTATAGTACCGGGTGTAGCAGAAATAACTCCCATATTTTAAATTGGTACCTGCGTGGTGCAAATGAATTTAGGCAAGTATTAATGGTAGCTACATCTTGCTAATAGCTTATTATTGTTTTTTCAGTTTCAATCTGTTGTATTGATATATTTCTATAGTGTATTTCTATAATGTATATCGCCATGATTTTAAAGGTTGACAAAAAGACCAAGGTCCATATCTGGCAATGTTTCTACCACTTTTTGGCAAATAGCATCCTTTAATTTTTCCAAGTAACTTTCTTTTAATTGATGAACTTTTAATTCTGTTGAGTTCACTTTTCTATCCGAAACAGCATCATTCTGACTAAAACAAGAAATGATCAGGCAAAGCTCTATTACGGATTCACCTGCTTTTTGTTTTTTTTTTAAATTTCAGCAACAAACGAACTGTTTGTACCGCCCCAAGCCGTGATCCAAACTGATCGTATCAGGAAAAAATAATCGTAAGCCTTTAGCTTGATGGAGCTACCATTACCACTTGCCTAAGTTCACTTGCACTATACAGGTGACCGTTTCAGATATGAGGGGTATTTCTGACATACCATTTATTGATTAATCCTAAGTCCACGTGTATATTGAAGGTATAAATGTACATACTGATGGGTAACTGTTATCATTATCATTATTGTTATTATTATTATTATTACTAAGTTGTTGTAGTTGTACGTTTTTGTTTTGTTTGAGTCTTTGAAAATTTACCGATATGTGTCTGAATATATGCACCTATAGACATCACTGCCATCATTTTTTTGAACACGAGCAGTTCCTACCAATTGTTCTGAATATCCATTTTAAATATTTTCTTACATCTGTGTAAATACCATATTTGCTTTTTTGTCCACAGCCTTCACCATAGCTGGTCACACCATACACATACCATTGCGTTGTCCTATTTGGATGGTTAGCACAGATGAGGGGTCCTCCGCTGTCACCCCCACACGAATCGACGCCACCACCTTTGAAACCCGCGCAGATCTGATTGTTTGTAATCTTGTATTTAAATGCTTTCTGGCATTTACCCTGATCCACCACCGGCACTTCGGCCTCGCGTAAGATTTTGGCGCCATCTTGATGCGACCCATCGACTTTACCCCATCCGATGATGTTGCATATTGTTCCGGCATGAAGTTCATTGGTTTCCGTGGGTAGACAGGCGAATCCAACATTGAAGCTTCGACGTACTGGACGCTTCAGTTTTAGGAGCGCGATGTCGTTTGATATTGTGTGAAAATCAAATTTTGGGTGAGGAAAGTCTTTCTCCAATTCCAGGGTGATTTCATTGCCACTTCGTGAATGAAGGTCATGTTCGCCCATGCGCACAATTACTTTCCGTTTCCGGCCGCGTTTTCGTACACAATGCGCTGCTGTTAAAACCCATTGCGGGGAGATAAGAGTTCCGCCACAGTACTGTTTCTTAGCTCGGGTCAGAATGGCAACCTGAAAAGAATAAAAAAGAAATATATATTAATGATTCTTGGAAAACGAAGAATAGATGCTAAATAAATGAATTTATTTTGAGAATAAGGCAATTTCAGATTTGATATTAAGTATGATTTGGCATATCAACTCTCCAAGACTTACTTAATGACAAAATTTGTGAATATTTGATAATAATAGAGATGATGAAGAAGAAGAATATATATATATATATATATATATATATATATATATATATATATTTATGAGAGAGAAAAAGAGAGAGAGAGAGAGAGAGTATGTGTGTGTGTGTGTGTGTGTGAGAGAGAGAGAGAGAGAAAGAAAGTTTTAGATTGGTTTAATGGCATATTAATTCGTGATAGGTTAACTAATGTCGAATTTTGTAAATGTTTGATTATAATACCGAAACAAAAAGAAAAGGAGAAAGAGAGAGAGAGAGAGAGAGAGAGAGAGAGAGAGAGAGAGAGAGAGAGAGAGAGCAGATATTAAAAGTGAAAGAAAGTTTTTTTTAATGGCATGATGGATTATTTAAGGTCAAAATTTGTAAATGATTGATTATAACAGCGAAGAAAAAGAAGAGAGAGAGAGAGAGAGAGAGAGAGAGAGAGAGAGAGAGAGAGAGAGAGAGAGAGAGAGAGACCGACAGACAGAAAGAGACAGAGAGAGACAAAGAGATTTTTTTTAGATAGATTTATTACGAAATTTCTCATAGATATATTGAGAAGATGAATTATGTTTGAAAGATTTTCTTATGAGATATACAAAACTAATAACTATTTATCCAAATGACCCTTGAGGACGAAGTATCAAGAATTAGGATTGTTTGTTTATACGAGTTCAAGAAGGGCCCCTTACATGGTGTAACGTAAGCTAGATTAGAAGACCATTGTTAACGAAGTCTTCTTTTACTGAGTGCTTCATTCTTCTGGCCTTAAGCAACATCTAAGCAAAACTTAGTCAATAGATATATAATTTCGGAGATTTGGGACCACGCACACTCTTACAATATATATATATATATATATATATATATATATATATATATATATATATATATATATTATGTGTGTATATATGTGTGTGTCGCTCAGACGACGGATCTTAGAGTCTGCAGATTGTATCCTCTGCAGAGGGTTAAGACTTCCCCAAAGAAGGTGTCCTGTGTATGACACTAAACTGCATTTGGTTGTGAGGTGGAGTACCACGTTCTCACAAAATACTCCCAGGTCAACTTTGACTTGAAGTAGTTGGATTTGTTAGGGTTCAATCTATGGGCAATATAGAACTGTAAAAATATTGGTTTTCGAGAGAACTGAGTGTAAATCAAAAATGTCTTAAGAAAAAACAATTCTAAAAATGTAAATATGAACGCGATTCCCTAACATTTTGGCATAAAATAACACAAGACGGATATGCCGTGAATTGTAAACTCCGCCGACAGAAAAACAAATTATGATTTGATGCGCAGAGTATGTAATGGCTGTGTAGAACGGTAAATGTTGTACATGAAGTAATAGCCACCACGTTCTCCAGCTGAATGCTGTCTTTGGAGTAATGGCCTCCAGGTTGAACAGCAGATTTCAGTGCTTGAAGTTATGGCCTCCACGTTGAACGGCATAATGCTGTCCTTGATGTTATGGACTTCAAGTTAAACGACAAGTTTCTGTCCTTGGAGTAATGGTCTCTTTGTTGAGGAACATAATATTGTCTTTGGAGTAATGGCCTCCAGGTTGAACAGCAGATTTCAGTGCTTGAAGTAATGGCCTCCACGTTGAACGGCATAATGCTGTCCTTGATGTTATGGACTTCAAGTTAAACGACAAGTTTCTGTCCTTGGAGTAATGGTCTCCTTGTTGAATGGCATAATGAGATTAATAGCTTCTCTTAAACAGTATGATCTTATCCTTGGAGTAATCCTATTTACCAACCCCTCCACTCGGGCAGGATATGATACAAGGTCAATTTTTAAGCGGAGTGTAATGGTTAAAGCGATGGACTGCGGAATCGTAGTACGCGAGTTCGTACTCCAGTCGCGCTATTACGTTCACTTTCGAGCAAATACCCTTGGGAAAGGGATGAACCCCCTTATCCTCCCAGCTATGGGTTAAATAGTACCACTACTGTTCTTCTAGGAGAATAGCTTTGGCATTAAATAACCTAAAAAGAGTTGATATGCCATTAAACAAAGAAACCATAACCACACACACAAACAGAAGCTAAACTCTCTAAGTAAACATAAAATTGTGAAAATGTTTTATGAATTCATTTAAAACTCTTTTGCTGATCTTGATAGAAATCTGTAATTTCTAACGAATTCAAGAAATCTGTCGAAAATTTTAAGATGAGTCTTGGAGTGTAATTTTGGAAAAGAAGACGCCTCAAAGAAGCGGCACATGTGTTTGGCCATGTTGACCTCTTGAGTTGACCAAGAATGGAAATGAACAAAATTTAGGAGCTGATAATTGAAAAAAGTTAAACTAAATTGTTTTTTAAAGAAAATTATTTAGAAAATATCAAGATTAATTGATACTATTGTATTTTACGTTTCGAAACACTACTACATAGTTTGGAACGAGCCGCCGCATGCATTAGCTTCCAAGTCAATGCACACGACATGTGCTATAATCAAACAGGCGACATCTCCACACTAGACGGAACCTCTCTGAAACTAGTAGACAAATTCACCTACCTCGGAAGCAGCGTCTCATCAACAGAAAAGGACATCGACACGCGGCTAACGAAGGCATGGACAGCTATCAATAGGCTATCGATCATATGGAAATCAGACCTGACCGATAAAATGAAACGCTGTTTCTTCCAGGCAGCGGTCGTGTCGATACTGCTGTAGGGACGCACTACTTGGACGCTAACTAAATGGCTGGAGAAGCTAGACGGCAATTACACAAGAATGCTGCGAGCAATATTGAACAACTCCTGGCGGCAACACCCCACAAGGCACCAACTATACGGCCACCTGCCTCCCATCCTGAAAACTATCCAAGCTAGACGAACCAGGCATGCAGGACACTGCTGGAGAAGCAGGGACGAGCTCATAAGTGATGTACTCCTATGGACCCCAACATATGGCCGGGCAAAAGCAGGACGACCAGCTCGAACATACATTCAGCAGCTATGTGAGGACTCGGGATGTAGCCCTGAAGACCTTCCAGAGGCGATGAACGATAGGGAGAAGTGGCGAGAGAGGGTCAAGGATATCCGTGCTGGCGGCACGACATGATGATGATGATTTCTTGAACGCTCCGCAGATATATATATATATATAAATATATATATATATTTTTAACTTTCTTTGGGAGTAAAACCTTGTTTGATCAACAGCCAAACTTTAAAAATGATTTCCCAGGATAAATCATTTCCATACCAATATAAAAAAGGACACCTGAGGAAGGGTGGAGGATACAGAAGACGAAACGTTGTGTTAAAACAAACAACTATAAAGTTGAGGACAACAGTTCAAAAAATCACACACAAAATATTGCGAATTCAAGAAAATTTATATGAAAAGAAAATAATCCTCTTTCATCTCCGAAGCAGTCACAAAATTGTCAACCAAAACTTATAACATTTCTTTGTCTCAAAATCTCGAAATTGACGTATAATGAAATATCAATTCGATTGTTTTTATTTTAATGATGTAACTTAAATTGACAAATTCCATGACGTTAATACTTGTGTGAGTCAAAAGTCTTGCAATATTTTAGTAATATCAGGCTACAACTCTGGTGAGTCAAAAGTTTTGCAATATTGTAGTTACATGACGTACAACGAGAATGAGTCAAAAGTTTTGCAATATTCTTGTAACATGAGGCTACAACTAGGGCGAGTCAAAAGTTTTGCAATATTTTAGTAACATGAGGCTACAACTAGGGCTAGTCAAAAGTTTTGTAATATTTTAGTAACTTGAGGCTACAACTATGATGAGTCAAAAGTTTTGCAATGTTTTTATTAACATGAGGCTACAACTATGGTGAGTCACAAAGTTTTGCAACATTTTAGTAACAGGTGGCTACAACTATGGTGAGTCAAAAGTTTTGCAATATTTAGTACCGACTAGTTTTACTGTGTGTATATCACTTGAGCGTAGCAGTTCAAGCTGTGGAAAAAATCCACTGGAATTGGTAGTGTAGAGGTAGTTGTTGCGCCGATATGCTGTGCATTCCTTCCCTCTATGTGCTATTTAAAAGCCACACAGATAAACGTGCAACTCTGTCAAATTCGGGATGACTTCGAATTGGGTCCTAAGCTTCCAAACCAACTAAAAACATTTGCTGTTCGAAAATAAAGGCGCCGTTGATCATAGTTCACTAACTAGATTGTTGAAGAAAAGTCGCTCAGGTTGTAAGGAATTCGATGATCAGTCAAGATGAAGTAGGCCAAAAAGCGTGGTTTTAGAGGCCGTGCTCCTAGCCATAGATACATCCAAATATGGCTAGTTGCATTTGCAGAGTATCAGGCGACCTCAGAAGTTGTTTTTTAAACTGGATCTTAAAGAACCCATTTGGAGAGACCCTGTATTTTATTGAACTGTAATTCGTAGGTTCGCAGGCGAGAACCCTCAACTCTACAAAGACCCGCTTTGTCAATCGATCTTAGAATACACTGGCTGTGTGCCTTGCTGAGGAGTAAGAAACCTCACAAAAAGTGTTGTCCTGGGTAAGCATTAAACTAAATCTGATGATGAGGCTCGAGTTCTCGACAGCTAGTAAGTGAGGGATTACTGGTTTGGTTTTCACCTCATATACACACACACGCAGAGAGAGAGAGAGAGAGAGAGAGAGAGAGAGAGAGAGAGAGGGGTATAATTTCATGGGAGATTCAATACGGATATCATCATCATATCATCATATCGCGCTGGTAGCGCGGATATCCCTGAACCTCTCTCGGCACTCCTCCCTATCGTTCATCGCCCTAGGTAGGTCTTCAGGACAACATCCCGTATCCTCACATAGCTGCTGAATGTATGTTCGTGCTGGTCGTCCTGCTTTTGCACGACCATGTGTGGGGGTCCATAAGAGTACATCTCTTATGAGTTCGTCCCTGCTTCTCCAGCAGTGTCCTGCATGTCTGGTTCGTCTAACTTGAATAGTTTTCGTGATAGGGGGCAGGTGGCCGTACAGTTGGTGTCTTGTGGGGTGTTGCCGCCAGGACTTGTTCAAGATTGCATGTAGCATTCTTGTGTAATTGCCGTCTAGCTTCTTCTCCAGCCGTTTTGTTAGCGTCCACGTAGTGCAGCCATATAGCAGTATCGATGTGACCGCTGCCTGGAAGAAACTGCGTTTCATTTTATCGGTCAGGTCTGATTTCCATATAATCGATAGCCTATTGATAGCTGTCCATGCTTTCTTTAACCTCGTTTCGATGTCCTTTTCGGTTGATTCTGGATATTACATGGCGTTTTAGTTGTTGGTTGGTTGGTTGTTTGGGTTTATGGCATATTAACTTTTTGTTTCGTTATCTGATAACTTGCTACGTTAAGAGATAAACTAAAGAAACTGTACATTAAATGGTCTGGACATGGCTATGCAGAGGAAATATGAAAGGAGAAATTTCTATTCATAGCAGTACAAAATAATGTCATAAGAACCAATCATGTCAAAGTAAAAATTAATTGTATGCAGGAGAATAGCAAATGTGATTATGGAGATGAAACGGTTAATAAGAAAATGCTGGAACTAGCGTTGGTTTAGTTTTATGGCACATCAAACGTGATAGTTTATTTAATACCAAATCCATTTTTATACATATAAACAGTTCTATTTCAAACAGTTTAGTTTAGTATAAGTACAAAGGTTCAATGTCAAAAACAGTTCCATTTCAAACAATTCGGTTTAGCATACAAACGCAGTTCTATTTCAAACAAGTCACTTTCGCATAAGTACAGTTTTAATGTCAAAAACAGTTCTGTTTCAAACAATTCTGTTTAGCATAAGTACACAGTTTAGTTCTATTTGACCTATAGATATGACCCTTATCAGGTACTACCACTACAGGCCAGAGTGCACCTGGGTGCAATGGCACTACTGGAACTTCCCCATCAAATGGTTTAGTGTCATATCTAGGACACTCGTTGGAAAGGTCTCTTACCCCTCTGCAGAGAAGCAGTAGGTGTATTTTACAGCCCCCACCCCAACCGACTGGGCAAGATGACATATAGGAATACAAAAATACGTATGACTGAGTGAGGAAGATGATTCATTGTTAATTGTGCAAAAGTTTGAAATTTGACCATACTGACAAGTAATAGAAGCACAAGCCAGAATCTGTGAATTGAATTACTATGACTAGAAAATCCGCCGAACACCTACGCACAACATACCGGGACACTGGACAGTTGTTTCGACTTTTTTAGGTCTCATCAGCAGTGTATACCGTCATCTCCACCACTGGAGGTCGAACCAGCGCCCGCAGATTGCAATACCAAAACTCTACAACTGAGCCACCAGGGCATATCGCAAACGAGTGACGTCAAATCAACTACTTATCATAATTGCGCGGCCAAATAACCTAAATATGTCTTGCAAGTTACATCCGTAATCTTTCCGGTACGTCGTGTGTAGGTGTTCGCCGGATTTTCTGGTCATAGTAATTCAATTCACAATGTTAATTCCTCTACTTAAAAAATAAAAATATGTACATAGAAATTTTAGTTCTTTCAACAAATTTTTTAAAAACTTGAGATCATATAAATGAGAATTGACCAAGTTATTGGACTATGAAATGATGTCGATTTTTCTGAAACATCCTGTATATCTCAAGTGATTTCAAAAGTCTTGAGACATTTTCTATAATCAAGTGGTGACTTCTAGATGATTATTGCCCAGTCAGCTGGGGCTGTAGAATAAACTGACTGCCCCACTGGAGAGGGGTAAGACCCCCCCTACCGAGTATCCTGATATGACACTAAACAATCTGATGGTCAGGTTCCAGCAGTGCTGGAATTTTGGGGAATGCAGAGTACCCCTTCATTGCCATCGCTCCCAGGTCTTCTCTGGCCCGGAGTGGTAGCACTTGATAGGGCCCTATCTATGGGTTAAATAGAACTAACAGCATACTTATGCTAAAATGAATTGTTCAGTGTTCCCGTATAACGTGCGAAGGTGTTCGGCGGATTTTCTGGTCATGGTAATTCAATTTACAATATTAATTCCTCTACTTAAAAAATAAAAAATATGTAAACCAGAATCTGCCAAAGAAAATGAGACCCATTAAATTATCAGGGATTTTGATATACAATCAAATTAAACAATCCAGCTTCAAAACCAAACCTGGTTTTAATTGAGAAGAAAAAATTATCTTCTTATCTAATGGATTTTACCATTCCAGTAAACCACAGAGGGAAAATAGACGGTGAAAACAAGACAAATACCCAGATCTTGCCTGAGAACTGAAGATGCTGTGCAATTGTTGTTGATGCGATTGGAACGGTCCACAAAAAACGGAAAATAAAATGGAAGAACAGGAAAGAATCGAAACCAAGTAGACCACAGCATTGTTAAGATCGTTTCGAATACTCAGCAGAGACCGGTAGATCTGAGGAGACTTTCTGTTAATCAGCCTCCAGTGAGAGTCGATCACCAAACGTTGGGGTGAAAAACATGCAAAGAGTTAAACAACAACAACAACAACAACAACAACAACAACAACAACAACAACAACAACAAAGATAATAATAATGGTAATAATAAAAGAAAGCGAAAAGAGAGATAGGTACCAAGACCTTGCTAGAGAGCCCCCCATAAAAAAACAATAGAACATAAAGGTGGCGTTGTGACTAATTGTAATTGGTACGCTCTGAACAATCCCCAAAGGATTAGTAAAGGGGCTCGAAAACTTATAAATCGGAGGACAAGTAGAGATCATCCAAACAATAACATTATTAAGATCGGCCAGAATACTGAGAAGAGTCCTGGGGACTTGAGGAGACTTGTTGTCACAAACTCCAATGAAAGACCATCAACTAAAACTGATGTGAAAAAATCTCAAGGAGTAAATACTACTACTACAACTAATAATAATAATAATAACAATAATAAACGAATGCACCAAATTAGCACAAAAAGATTATAAGGCTGCACATGACTGGGTGGGAAAGGTGATCCACTGGGAATCGTACAAGAAAGTGAAATTTGACCATACGAACAAATGGTATATGCACATCCTAGAATCCGTCCTGGAGAATTAGATGCCCAAAATTCTCTGGGATTTTCAGATATAAACGGATCACCAAATCTCAGCCAGACGACCAGACGTAGTAATAGTCAACAAAAAGAAGAGAACCTACCGAATTGTGGACTTTGCCGTTTCGGCTGACCACAGGGTAAAACTGAAAGAAAGTGAAAAGAAAGATAAGTACCTAGAACTTGCTAGAGAACTGAAAAAAAAACTATGGAACATGAAAGTAATGGTGATACCAATGGTAATTAGTGCGCTTGGTTCAGTCACCAAAGGATTGGCACATGGACTGGAAGACTAGGAAATAAGAGGACAAGTGAAGACCATCTAAACTACAGCATTGTTAAGATTAGTCAGAGTAATGGGGAGAATCCTGTAGACGAGGAGACCTGCTATCACTCAGACTTCAGTGGAAGACTATCGGTTAATGCTGGTGTGAAAGACTCTCGAAGGAGTAAGCGAATGCAGGAAATTAGCACAGAAAGAATATAAGACTAGGCACGACTGGGTTGGCAAGGTGATCGACTGGGAATTGTGCAAGAAGTTGAAGCTTGAACAATGCGAACAAATAGTATATGTACAACCCAGAATCTGTCATAGAGAACGAGACGCACAAACTCCTCTGGTATTTCGAGATACAAACGGATCACCAAATCTCAGCCAGACGACCAGATCTAATAATAAAAAACAAAACAAAACAAAAAAAAAAAAACAACAAAAAAACAAACAACAAAAAAGAAAACTTGCAGAATTGTGGACTTTGCTCTCCTGGCGGACCACAGAGGGAAATTAAGAGAATGTGAAAAGAGGGATAAGTACCTCGACCTTTGCTAGGGAACTGAAAAAACTGTAGAACATGAAAGTGACAATTATACCAATTGTAATTGGTGCTCTTGGTATAGTCACCAAAGGATTATTAGTACAAAGACTGGACGACTTGGAAATAACGGGACGAGTGGAGACTATCCTAACTACTGCATTATTGAGAATGGCAAGAATACTGAGAAGAGTCCTGGAGACTTGCTGTCACTCAGACTCCAGTGAAAAACATCAGCTAACGCTGATGTGAAAAGCTCTAATGAGTGAATAATAATAATAATAATAATAATAATGACGATGGACTTGGAAGTTGGCGGACGAGTGGAGACCATCCAAACGACAGCATTATTGAGAACGGCCAGAATACTGAGAAGAGTCCTGGAGACTTGAGGAGACTTGCTGTCACTCAGACTCCAGTGAAAAACCATCGGCTAACGCTGATGTGAAAAGCTCTAATGAGTGAATAATAATGACGATGAAAGAAAATGATACGGGGAGCTCTCTTCATTGTTAAAGCTCCCCAAATTTACATGAAATACGTGCTTACATAAAAATTGCTGAACATGAACATAGATATACTTATATACACTTATTTAAGAATTAACTTGTAATATCGTGCATCACCAATCCGGCAGCAAGAATTCTTCAGCCTTACAATCAGCTGAAATCACAAGTCGATTCTAATCAGGAAAATATCACCTCCCCGCTAAAAAAGAAGACATTTGTATACCAATATTTTTCTACATAGACTAAATATACATGCTCGCACCTGCCATGGCCAGCTATGTCTTCGTACTTCGTAGCCTCCCACGATTCGATAGTTTCGTTGTGAACCAGAGGGTCGTGTTCCGCATTTGTCTGGCATTGCCAATTCTGCCGTACAATTGGAAATAGCTGCCAAATAAAGAAGAAATACGACAATAAAAATGAACCACATTTTTAATTAAAAGGAGTTGATAAATTTTATAAATCGATATTAAAAAAAAAAGATGAAACACCCCTTCTCTCTCTTTCTCTCACACAAACACTCACACTCCAACCTCTGCCACACACACACTTACACTCGCACTTACACTCACACTTACACTCGCGTGCGCGCGTGCGCGCACACACACACACACACACACATATATATATTCTTGTCATAAACAGCCAACTTTTCTTGTTGTACAACTATTCCAAATCTTTATATATTTTTACACTTTTTATACATCCATCTACACTTAACATCACTAATATAACCCCTCATAGCCCTGATGATGGTTCAGCAGAACCGAAACGCTATAGTGTCGACTGACTTTGTTTCTCTATAAATCCCTACTTTCTATTTGGATTATTTGTTGTCAATTTTTCTTCACAAATTGTCGGATTACTATCCATCATTTTCTTCTATATATATATATATATATATAAGTAAATATTGATCTAAACCTGACATTATAAAGAAAGTAGAAAAAAACAGAATAATCCAAATTAGATGAATTTATTATGATATAAAGCCAACGTTAAACGTTCCGGTTTTAATAACTTTCAACAGGACTTAAATATCATGAGAAATGTTGTCCCCCACCATATATATGTACATATGGATAACAAATGTATTTCCTATCGAAGTCGGATGCAGAGGTTTTATTGCCGACTCAACCTCCGTTTTCTTAACTAATTTTGGACTTCCTCCACCAGACAAGAGGAAATACATGGAAAAGATCCAAGATAAGGCTCTAACTGCATCAGCGTGGATCTGACAATCCCATAGAGCGACAACAATCTGACAAAGTCTGGTGGTGTCGTGAGATACTGCTGGGGCGCTCTGGGTTAGTGGTAATGATGCTTTGGACCCGAAACCATGCCTGAACCCAAAGTCATCATCTGATGAAGGATTTGTTAGAAGCAATGCTGCTGTATAAACATCAGTTATTGTATGATACCTACTATATATGTATACATGGGTGAGTCAAAAGTTTTGCAATATTTTGGTAACGTGAAGTAAAATTCAGGAGCTCTGAATCCTTTTGCTGAGGTGGTGAACGTGACGAACCACACTAAACCGTGATATGTCGAGATCGCCTGATACCCTCTGAGTGCTACTCACCAAATTTGCTCCAATGAATTCTGGCCTCGGAATCCACGGTTTTAAGCCTACCTAACCTTTCCTGACCGTCAAAGTTCTTGCAACATGAGTGAAATTTCTTACACCGTCTGGTTACTGTACTTTTGACAAATGCACGTTTACTTTTGCCCAACAAATGTCTTATGTTATTTCGGAGCTGTTCGAATTTGTAAAGCATAAGTTCCCGAATCAGACAACGTTGGACGTTCATCTGTGCAGTTTTCAAATCACGCACTGAGTGAAGTAATGCACAATGTATCAGCGCACCAACTACCGTGATACTATCAAACACAGTGAGTACATTTTCTACGGCTGTTCAAGCTTCGGTCACGTGATATACACAGTGCAAACTAGTACATACAAAAATATTGCAAAACATTCGTCTTACAATATATATATATATATATAGTGTGTGTTTAAAACAATGTTAATATTTTTATGGAAGTTACTTATGGCATATCAAACATAATAGGTTATTTAATGCTAAATCCATTTTATACATTAAACAGTTCTATTTCAAACAATTCATGTTCGTTCGATTTTTAATAGCATATCAATCTTCTTAGGGTTATTTAATGCCAAATCCATCCTTCTAGAAGAACTGTAGGGGTACTATTTAACCCATAGCTGGGAGGATAAGAGGATTCTTACATTTCCCTAGGGTATTTGTCAGAAAATGAACATAATAGCGCGACTGGAGATCGAACTCGCATTCTCCGATTCCGCAGACCAGAGCTTTAACCATTACACCACGAGGCCACCCCATCGAACAATTCAGTTTCGTATAAGTAGACAGTTTAGTTCTATTTGACCTACAGATGTCAGGTGCCACTACTCTGGGCCAGAGTGGACCTGGGAGCAATGGCAATGAAGGAGTACTCTGTATTTCCCAAAGCTCCAGCATTATTAGAGCTTCACCATCAGCAGATTCCTTTATGACATTATGGTTTTAAAGTCTCTAACTGTTCACCATCCTGGTCAACTCATTATTGGAATTGTTTCTCGGTGGTCTCCGTTCTATCAGTTCCGCTTTTCTAATAAAGGTACTCCCCTAGAAATATTAATCACCTGTGGGAGATTCGCAGAATATATCGACAGGAATTGTGAACATGTGGACACTGTTTGAAATTCTATCATAAACGTACTCCCGAAAGGATGTTAACGGTTTGGTCAAGTGCAGTTGTGGTTTTGGCGGTAGTAGTCGGTCGAGATTGTTTGAGGCGGGTGACAGAAGTGCTTAGCAGTCGCGTTTCGCAAGCGAGACCAACAATTTTTCCCAGGTTCTAACCTACTTCATTGGGGCTAGGTTTATGACTTGGCACCTGGGGTGCTCTTTTTAAGAAGTCTCAACTTGACCCTTCGGATTTTTGGAACCGCTAGGCGTGTATGGGCTACGGCCCTGCATCTGGTACCCTCTTTAAAAAAGCCCTGTGCCGTACTCTGGTGTACGTGGGATGCCAGACAAATAGCTATATATATATATATATATATATATATAGATATAGATATTCTTCAATCCAGTAAATCCTGAGTTGGGAACAATTCCGTCAGGACAAATAAATTATTCAAATTTTGAATATTTAGATATTCCTGGTAAAGAGCTCAATGTAAATAAATTCACAGAGCAAATAATATTATTATTTCAAGAAAAAAACGATATTCGGTCACATTTGGATAATAAATTTATTTCCATCCTCTTAAGAGCATTGATAGGAATCAAAGACTCCAAAATAATTTTTAACAGGACTTCATCAGGTCCAATAGGAAAATAAAATGAATCTATCTATCTATCTCAGACTGGTCATATCTATCTATCTATCTATCTATCTATCTATCTATCTATCTATCTAATTGATTCCGTTTCTCTCTCTCTTTCTCTCTCGCCCTATTTATGTATCTATTTGAATCCCCCCTCTCTCTCTATCTATCTGTCTATCTATCTGTGTTTGTTTCTATCTATCTATCTATCTATCTATCTATCTATCTATCTATCTCAGTCTGGTCATATCTATCTATCTATCTATCTATCTATCTATCTATCTATCTATCTAAGTGAGTTATTTTTCGATTAAAATATCGGTCAAAAGGATGTTATGTGACTTGACCATAAGGCGATCATTGTATTTACTAATATACTGAACAAGCTTACTAGGATATACCATATCTATGCTAGTACTGCGGAAATATGTTTTGTCATCGAGGTGCAGAATATGCTGGTAGTATCTCCTGCAGAGGGTTAAGATCTCCCGAACACCTTCTAAAAACAACATCTAACCGTAAGGGTCCAATACAAGTTCTTTGTGGTTTGTCGACTACTCCTTCATTATCGTTATTTCCTGGCCTATTCACACCCGGAGTGATAGTGCCTGTTAAGGCCCCATATATGAGTTAGATCTTATGAATTGAATTACCATAGCTACAAAATCCGGCAAGCACTGCGTGCGACAGACGGAACCACTGGACAGCTGTTTCGACCTTATTAAGTTTCATCAGAAGTGTATACTTTAATCTCCCATATTGGAGATCGAACCAGCGACCACAGCGTCGAAACTCTACCACTGAACTACTAGTCCACATCTGTTTAAAAATTATTCGTATTTGATCAGACTGTTTATAAAAAAATAAGATAAAAAATAAATGAAAAATAGAATACCCACCCAACCCCCCAAACAACAACAACAACAAAACTCGTTTATTTGGTCGGTTGTTTTGTTTTACAGCGTATCAACCCTTTTCGGATCATTTAACGCCGAATTAAATTTCAAACAATTCAGTTTAGTATAAGTATAGTTTTTGTTTCCAAACAGTTAAATGTCAAAACAGTTCTATTTCAAACAATTCAGTTTAACATAAATATACTGTTTAGTTTATTTGACCCATAAACAGGACTCTATCAGGTACTACTACTCCGGGCCAAAGTGGACCTGGAAGTAATTGCAATAAAGTATCTGCTTTCCACAAAGCTCTTGCATTACTGGAGCCCCACCATCAGACTGTTTAGTGTTATATGCAGGACACTCGTTGGGAGGGAGTCTTACCACTCTGCATTGATGCAGTCGGTGTATTCTATAGCCGACTCGTTTGAAACAATGCAAAAAACGTCAATTTCTAGACTTTTCTTTTCCTTAATTTGATATCCTAATTTGTGATTAGTCCTTTGCTAACGGCATTTAGACAGTTGTCTCAGTTTGCAAAAGATCAATATTTGATAGTAAGAGTATAAAAACCTCAAACCTTCTAATGAAACAGAGTTTTTTTTAGCATATTGAATAATTGTTGGCAATAATTATCACATGAATTTATCAATCACTTGTTGAAAACTTGACCAGATCCTATTTACCAACCCCTCCGCTCGGGCAGGATATGACACAAGGTCAATTTTTTAAGCGAAGTTTAACAGGTTTAAATTCAGAGTTTTCCTTCTCCTAGACTAGTTGCCTCACCAAGGCTGAAGAACCCAGTCTGTCCTACAATTTACCCATAGCTGGAGGGAGAATAATTGGATTCATACCTTTCCCAAGGTCATTAGTGCTATGTGAAAATGCAATCAGTCTCGTCCAGGATTTGAACTCGTGTCGCCGTGTCCATTTCTTACGACGATAACCATTACACCACTTAAAAGCTTGATCAGATACTGTCTGTCAGTAATTGATGTTGATAGATACCCTACCAAATATTTAGTGGCCATAAATTGTCTTAACTTGTTATGAACTCCATCGATTGTCCTCAATTGTCTTCATAAATATTTGTCAGTTTTCTGTAGCTTTTTTTGTTCAATGCTGTAAACAAATGTCTTAACGAGATATTCAATCAAAATAATTGCAGCAAATTTGAAACAAAAGGCCGCACCAAAGAGATTGCCTTTCACGTGTGGCTTTTCACGTCAGGCGGTCACAATATGCAGAAATGATAAAAACAGTCGGTTCAAAATAATTGGATTCTATGACATCATCTTCGTTGAATGAATGGATATGATATTTATTCGTTTATTTTTGGTCGCTTCTTTTCTAGCGCTTGTCAATTTAAAAAAAAAAAAACCTTTTAAAAGTCTTCAAACAAAAATTCTACTGACGATGACCGGAGATAAAAACTAGTTGAGAACAATTAAAAATTAAAAAATAAATTATAGGAGGTGTATTCAATAAGCTTCCAGACTTTTTTTTGTACCGGCATTTAAAATTGTCGTAGACTCTTGAAAATTCACTATGTTATTGCTATACATCTTATGAGATGACTGATCAATTTTTATGATTTCAGGTTCAAATGAACACCTACAGCAGGAATTGGAATACACTCTACTAAAGCCTGATTGTCACAGCTGGTGAATTTCAAAAATGCAATCTAACATTTTTGAAGAACGATATGCAATAAAATTGTGTTTTAAACTTGGAAAAAATGCTACAGAAATGCTTTTCGAGCATCTTGCATGAATCGAGCATCAGTTTTTGAGAGGCATAAGAGATTCAAGGAAGCTAGGGAGTCAGTGAGGGATGATGAGAGGTGTGGGAGGAGTAAGGAAGTCAATACACCAGAGTTGATTGGCCAAAAGTTTAGGGTTAGGGTTACTATGTTGAGGTTTTAAGGGAATTCAGGAAGAGATTCCGTCGGAAAAGGCCAGCACTCTTTAAATCGGGTCAGTGGCATTTCCACCAGGACAATGCACCATTCCACAACTTCATCCTTGTCACAGACTATTTGACCAAGATGGGCATCAAGACAGTTCCTCGCCCTCCCTATAGTCCAGACCTTATTCCCTGTGACCTTTGTTTATTCCCTAAGCTCAGATACGCAACAATTTTGTGTTTGGATGATAACTTTTGTGAGACTAAGAATGTGGAAGAATGAAAAATATTATGCCGAAGTACTCGATGATATATGGAAACTTTTAATTCACAAACACTGAAAACTTTCACACACACACACACACACACACACACACACACACACGCAATGATGAATTTTTTAAAACGTTATTTCAAAAAGTTAGTAAAGTGCTCAATTATTATCAGCAAATAAAACCTAAAATAAATTATTTATTTATTTATTCCTTTTTAACTGCCTCATAATTATCTGTTTTATGCATTCATTTGAGTGTGTAAGAAAAAATCCAATCGTCAGATGAGAAAAGCATATATATCTATATATATGTGTGTGTGTGTGTGTGTGTGTGGAAAGTTGGATAAACCAAACACTTAACTCAAATTTAAATGTGTGATATTTCGTTCGGCTTTATTTCATCTCGAACTTCTTCAGACAGAGACAGTTTTCTGAGTTTCTCTATTTAAAAGCCTGTGAGGAGAAATGATAAGAAGGTGGAGGGGGTATAGTTGTAGCAGGAAAGGTTGGGAGGGATTTAAAGTCAAATGTATCAGGTTTTTTTGTTTTAAAAGTGCAGATAGATTTTAGGGAAGGAGCGACCGTAGTCAAGGGTGACCCAACGGCTTCCTTTTCAATAGCTACTTCATCGAGGTGTAGGAGATGGTTGGTTGGTTAGTTGGGCGTTTTGTTCTACGGCGTATCAACCCTTTTCGGGTCAGTTAGCTCCGAATTAAATTTATAACAATTCAGTTTAGTATAAGTATAGTTTTTGTTTACAAGCAGTTAAATATCAAAACAGTTCTATTTCAAACAATTCAGTTTAGCACAAGTACACAGTTTAGTTCTATTTGACCCATAGATAGGACCAGATCAGGTGCTAACACTCTGAGTCAAAGTGAAACTTGGAGCGATGGCACTGAAGGCGTACTCTGCATTCCCCAAAGCTCCAGTATTACTGGAACTTCACCATTTGATTGTTTAGTGTCATATCAGGACAATCGTTGGGTGGGGGGTGTCTAACCCCTCGGCAGAGAAGCAGTTCGTGTATTCTACAGCCTTAGTCGACTGGATAAAGAATTGTAGGGGTGGGCAATACTCTTTTCCTTGGATTGCTCCACTTTATCCTTGATACGTACCTTATAATGCTGAGTGTTAAGCAAAGAGGTATCAAGTACTTTTGGTATGACTAGACCTGGGATTGAACCCAGGTCTCTAAGGCCATTGGCGAACCCAACTCTATAAGTTAAAACCTAGATTTTGGGTGAACAACATTTCATGCTACAAGTGTCAAACTTTTTCTAAAATAATATTTAAAGGCTGAATTGATAACGTCTTGTACTTACCACATTTGAGCATCCTTTCCTATATATTATAGTCAAGTGTCAATGCTACTCTAAAATAATGTTTAGCATCTGAAATTAGTGCTTCATGCTCTATTCCCATTTTAGCATCCGTTCTTTTAGTTTGTGTAAGTTATGTAATTTTCCAAAGACAAGCGATACTTTGCGTATAAAGATGTGAGAGAAACATATAAAGTGAAATTTTCCGAAGTATTCAGGACTTCTCAACAATTTCCCCGAATCTACACTTCTCAACAATTCAATAGAATTGTGTTTGGTTGATAAACTTCGTGAGACTGGATCGGTTGTTAACTCCTAAAGTTCCCTATAATGCGTTTAACTTATTCAGGAAATTTCTTCGAAAGCGAACTTTGCAGATTGGGCTGTCGACAACTATTTTTTTTTTTTTTTTGTTTTCGTTTGGCTTTTCTCTTTGTAAATTCTATTTCATTCAGCCGATTTCTCTAAGTTTTGGCACAAATATTAACTCTTGATTCGACCCATTTATTTTCCATTTGTTTGTTTTCTATTTTCTATTTTCAAAGTATATCACTTTGAGTTTTATATTACGATGCTTTCATGTCTTTTATGGTCCACCATTACGTTTTTCCTTTTTTAACCACTCCATTTTTTTGATATTTGCGACAAATCTTACACACATCTGACTGGGAACAATCAACGTCTTCTACCTCACTCCAATGTAGATGACACAAACCCATCTGATTATGTGGCTCCAGTCTTTGGGGAATATGGAGTACCCCTTCATTGCCATTGCTCAAAGGTTCACTCTGATCCAGAGTGGTAGCACCTGCCAGGGTCCTATCGATGGGCCAAATAGAACTGTTTGATATTTAAACTGAGTGTAAACAAACGACTTATGCTAAATTGAATTGTTAGAAATAGAACTGTTTGGTTATTTAAATGTGTGTAAACAAATGACTGTTGTTTAATTGTATTATTAGTGATACATTGTAATACTTGCAACCATTTAACTGTGTGTAAAAGAATGATTAATGTTGAATAGAATTATAAGTGTTTGATAGTAATAACTGAAACCATTTAACTGCGTTAAAACAATATCAAGTGCGCAAACAAATTAGTTCTTGCTGATTTAAAAATGAAATTACTTACAAACTATTGCCCAGTCGGCTTGGGCTGTAGAATACACCGACTGCTTCTCTGCAGAGGGGTAAGACCACCCCAACTAATGTCCTGGATATGATACTAAACAATCTGATGGTGAGGTTCCAGTAATGCTGGAGCTTTCGGGAATGCGGAGCACCCCTTTATTGCCATCGCTCCCAGGGCCATTCAGATCATATCTATGGGTTAAACAGAACTAAATCATGGTTTGAGTTTACTGTTTTTGGCATTTAAACAGCGTATTTATGCTAAACTGAATTGTTTAAAACTGAACTGTTTTGACATTTAAACTGCGTACTTATGCTAAACTGAATTGCTTGAAATAGAACTGTTTTGACATCTAAACTGTGTACTTATCCTAAACGGAATTATCTGAAATAAAGGTGTTTTGATATTAACACTGTGTATTGTCCAGTCGGGTGTTGGGTGTAGAATACACCGACTGCTGCTCTGCAGGGGGGTATGACCCCCTCCTAGTGAGTGTCCTGGATATGATACTAAACAATCTGATGGTGAGGTTCCAATGATGCTGGAGCTTTGGAGAATGCGGAGCACCCCTTCATTGCCATTGCTCCCAGGTCCACTCTGGCCCGGAATGGTAGCACCTGATAGGGTCTTATCTATGGGTTAAATAGAACTGAACTGCATAAATATGCTAAACTGAATTGTTTGAAATAGAACTGTTTGACTAAACTGAATAGCTTGAAATAGAAATGTTTTCGACTGTTACACTGTACTTACATTTAAACTGCGTGCTTATGCTAAACTGAATTGTTTGAAATAGAACTGTTTTTGACATTGAAACTCTATTTACACTAAACTGATTTGTTTAATATAGAACTGTTTTGACATTTAACTGTGTGTAAACAAATACTTATACTAAACTGAATTAACTGTTTGAATAATCTGAATAGCTTGAAATACAATATTTTTTATCATTAAACTATGTACTCATATCTAAACTGAATTGTTTGAAATGGAACTATTTGCATAAAAATGGATTTGGCGTTAAATAATCGACTCAGGTTGATATGCCATAAAACCCAACCAACCAACCAACTTACTAACAAACTATCTACTTACAAATTATATATAGTCATCCACGGACAGACTGTTTCGTTGTATCACAACTCTGCAGTGTGCCTAGACACATAGGGTGCTTGAAGCGAAACCTGCCCAACTTTACGTTAGACTTTGTATCTATCCGCTCAGCCAGCAGGTGACATACGTCAGCTCGGAAATTATAAGGTATAGTAGTAGTAGCTTTCGTTTGTTTACATTTTGCCTGACAGGATACCAGAGTGCTCAATTCATTAGAAGTGCTTTACATTATGCGAGTGGTAGCCATTTATTCCTTCGCCAGAGTCCCCTCCCGGGTGGCGGGGGAGCGTATGTGTGTGTGTAAACAAATGGCGGATGTTAAATTTTTATTGTTACATATTGTTTCATAGCAATACTTGAAACAATTTAACTGTGTGCAAACAAACGAGCTCAGACTTGTTTATAAATGTTATCAATAAAATGTTTACAAAATATTTAATATATATATGTATAAACAGGATTTGGCGTTAAATCACCTATAGTGGTTGATATGCCATAAAACTCAACCAAACCTTCAGTTAGATATGTCCAACTGCTTATCTGCAAAGAATTTTTTTATAACTGTAGACTGATGTGCATGTCTAGTCTTCTTTTAACTATAGACCGATTTGCATATCTAGTCATTTTTAAAACTCTAGAGCGATTTGCATATTTAAGCTTCTTTTAACTCTAGACTGATTTGCATATCTAGGCTTCTTTTAACTATTGACCGATTTGCATGTCTAGATTTTTTTTAAACTCAAGGCTGATCAGCATATCTAGGTTTCTTTTAATTGTAGACCGATTTGCATATTGAAACTTTTAATTATAGAACGATTTCCATGCCTAACCTTCTGTCACGATTCGTTTTATGAATGACAATTACAAGATCATCCCAATTTTTTTCCATCAGCATTGTGTTATTCCACAATATTTTCCCTTATTGGAAAAAATTATTCCACTTAATTAGATTATTCTAGCTTGTTTAAAGTATATTTTAACATGTCAGAATGTTCAGCTTTTAAAGAAAATTGTTTTGTATTTTATCTGTTAATTGTTCATTTACTGCCGAATGAAAATAAACAAACAAACTAGCAAACAAACAAACAAACAAATAAAAACATAAGTGAATATCCTCTTTTTTGATTCAATATTTTTTTCGCTAGTGGTGGTAATAGATTCTAAACTGTGTGTAATATGTATTTAAAAAAACAAACAAGCAAAACCTTTACAAACCTTCGTGAACTTTCTCGAAGTATTTTAATTCCATAATTGTTTGCTAGGGGTTGATAGTTTCTAAAATGTATGCAATATATATATTTTTTAAAAATCTCCCAAGAAAAACGTTTTAAAAAGGTAATAAGAACTTTTCTCAGATTGTTGCTTAAACAGCTTTCAAAAACCTAAAATACCGAAGCCTATGAGATATAAATGTTTGACCAAGATAAATTTGGTCGGTTTTTATTATTACCTTTGTTATGTCGATTGGATGTGCTACCCTTTTTCGTCTCTGCCGGTTCGTCTGCAACCAAAACAGAAAGGGTGTACTTCTTCTCACACGTTCCCGCCACCGGCCGACATTTGCGCGTCTGTTGGATGTAACTTTCACCGCATACGTTTTTCCAGCCTGAACGACACTGACGTTTTCGCTTCTGTTTGCAATCTCGAGAACAGGGTGACCACGCTGTCCACTTGTTGTAAAAATTACTTGTTATTATTTGTTGTACCTCTTTGGCTCGCCGTAATGGAGTAATCACCTAAGAATAGTTATGACTTATGAGAAATCAGAAAAATATACAAGTTTAATTTCATTGTTTAAGGAAAAAAGATACAATTGTAATAACAAACAAACAAACAAACAGACAGACATAAAAAAAAGACAGGTAAACTTTGTTTGTTTTACTAATAATACGACAATACCGAAAATAATCTTGTAAACTCACAAGCAGTTGGTATCAAGTTCTAAGCCAATAAAAATAATTCGAATCCAGTTTTAGCATTACATTCCGAATCAGTAAGATGGGTTCTTCCTAGCGAAAAAATGTCAAATTAAAATGGCTTACTTGGGTTTGATATTTTATGATAATAATAAGATTTTCCCCCAGGATGCAACGTTAATATCCAATGTGGTTCGTCGTCTTCATGACCTCGGAAAATCCAGTGAGTAGCACTCAGAGAGTATCAGGGGAGCTCGGCACCTCACAGTTCAATGTGGTTCGTCATCTTCACAACCTCGGCAAATCTAGTGAGTAGCACTAAGAGAGTATCAGGCGAGCTCGTCTTCTCACAGTCCAGTGTGGTTCGTCATCTTCACGACCTTGGCAAATCAAGTGAGTAGCACTCAGAAAGTATCAGGTGAGCTTGGCATCTCACAGTTCAGTGTAGTTCATCACATTCAACGGCATCGGCAAATCTAGTGAGTAGCACTAAGAGAGTATCAGGCGAGCTCGGCATCTCACAGTTCAGTGTGGTTCGTCACCTTCACGGCATCGGCAAATCTTGTGAGTAGCACTCAAAGAGTATCAGGCGAGCTCGGCATCTCACAGTTCAGTGTGGTTCGTCATCTTCACAACCTCGGCAAATCTAGTGAGTAGCACCCAGAGAGTATCAGGCGAGCTTGGCATCTCATTGTCCCGTGAGGTTCATCTCTTCCACGACTTCGGCAAAAGCATTCGGAGCAGATGAATTATACTTCATGTTACTAAAATATTGCAAAACTTTTGACTCACCGAGTAGTTCAGCCCTTTCATCCAAATGATAAAATTAATAAGTAAAGTCGGCGACCGTAGTCGAGGGTGACCAGAAGGCTGCCTTTTCAATAGCTACTAAACCATGGTGTAGGGGAGGGCGCTACTCCTTTCCCTGGATTGCTCCACTTTACCCTTGATACGTACCTTATATTGCTGAGTGTTAAGCAAGTAGGTATCAAGTACCATTTTAAAAGTCTTTGGTATGACGCGACCTGGAACTGAACCCAAGTCTCCCAGACCATTGGCGAACACTACCCACTAGAACAATGGGCCGGTCAAAAATTATAAAAAAAAATTATAAAATAGATAGATAAAAATTTTACAACAAGTGTTGAATGATGTCTAGGAATGCTGGTATACTAAGAAATAATTTTGTAAACTTGTTCGTCTGCTCCTCAGTGATTAAAAAATGTTTGGGGGTGGGGCAGACCTAACAAAAATACCAAAGTTATTTCCCCTGAGGAATAGAAAGGGAATTGCTTCCCGTCGACAGTGCATTGTGGGATGTGTTGGGACCGGAAGAACGGACCACGTGAGACAGAAGGATCAGATTTAGATCCATCATGACACATGGACGTACAATTGACTGGTGCTCACAAAGTGAAAATAATTCTGGTCCTGGTCATCAGACGCATGTTCTCTGCCTGTGGCAAATTAACCTAATTGTTTTGTTATACACTCATAATTCCGACTCTTTTCTCTTTTGTTTATATATTTTCTTTTTACGTAAAAACGTAACCCAAACCCAAAAGTGTGGACTGAGGGAAAATTGGATTTAAACTTGATTTGTCAACATGCAAGACCCCACGGACGAAAATAGAGACAATTCATTACTATACAGATGGGTCTTACATATCCACCAATTAGCGTGGATCAATCAAAATTACAAGGACAAAGGTCGGTAGTTAGTTACAACAGTATTAATATATATGTGGTTCATTCTGCAGTTTCTTCAGTGAAGAGCCCATTCGGCTGGAGTTGTAGAATACACCGACTGTTTCTCTGCAGAGGAGTCAGACTTCCCCAACGAGTGTCTGGATATGACACTAAAGAATCTGATTGTGAGGCTCCAGTAATGCTGGAGCTTTGGGAGATGCGGAGTCACCCTTTGTTGCCATCGCTCCCAGGTCCACTCAGGTACGGAGTGGTAGCACCTGATAGGGTCCTATCTATGAGTCAAATAGAACTAAACTGTATACTTATGCTCAACTGTATTGTTTGAAATGGAACTGTTTATATGAATAAAAAATGGATTTGGCATTAAATAACCCACAATGGCTGAAGTGCCATAAAATTTAACCAAACTAAATTCAGCAGAGAAGGTAAATTTTGTCAAAAAAAAAAAAAAGAAAAAAAAAAAAAAGAAGCGATCCACATTTTAAACAGGAAAAAATTTCAATATAATCTCCATTTTTATAAAGAAATTTCCCCATTGAAAAACAAGCTTTTGTATATTTCTTCACCAACGAAATCTTTGAACTGAATTTTTCGCCATTTGCTTACAGTGTTCTTTACGTTGTCATTGCACTTACCTTCCATCTCACAAACCATCCAAGTAAGACGAACAAGATATGCTGGGGAAATAAGAACGAACTCATGAGCAGCGTTCTCTCATGAACTCCTACACATAGAAACTCTAGTACTGGCCGACTAGCAAAAATTCAGGCAGACACTGAATGCCGTCTAGAGGAGTGATGACCGATAGGGATGGATTGAGAGAATCAAGGGAATTTACGCTGTCGGCCTGCCGTAATGATGATGATGATGATGATGATGATGATCCCATGAGAATTTTGGAAATGGTTCGGGTGAATCATTACGGGTGAAATCTTACAGGTGAATCATGACAATAGTTATTTTAAGGCGCGAGTGTGCCTACCGCTATTGACTTATTACATATACGTAATTTTCCATCCCAGCTACTTTTGTGATCATGAACACATTTATACAGAACATTTCTTTGTTGCAATGATTTTGATTGGATTTGATCCAAGTTTTATGCAAGTGACTCATTACATCTAATTTCAGTGTTAGAAATGTCTAATATTCAGTACTGAAGACCAGTCTGTCATAAGAAGACTTGCACGAAAAACTTTAAATAAAATTGTTGCTTGTGTTTTATGGCATATCTACCCTTGTGTGTTATTTAATGCCAAATTCCGTATATATATATATACCTATCACCATCATCATCATGTCGTGCCGCCAGCACGGATATCCTTGATTCTGTCTCGCCACTTCCTCCTATCATTCATCGCTTCTAGCAGGTCTTCAGGGCTACATCCCGTATCTTCACATAGCTGCTGAATGTATGTTCGTGCTGGTCGTCCTGCTTTTGCTTGGCCATATACGGGGTCCATAGGAGTACATCAATGACGAGTTCGTCCTTGTTTCTCCAGCAGTGTCCTGCATGTCTGGTTCGTCTAGCATGTATAGTTTTCGTGATGGGAGGCATGTGGCCGTATAGTTGGTGTCTTGTGGGGTGTTGCGGCCAGGAGTTGTTCAATATTGCTCGCAACATTCTTGTGTAATTGCCGTCTAGCTTCTTCCTCAGCCGTTTAGTTAGCGTCCAAGTAGTGCATCCATACAGCAGTATCGATACGACCGTTGCCTGGAAGAACCTGCGTTTCATTTTATCGGTCAGGTCTGATTTCCATATGATCGAGAGCCTATATATATATATATATAATTTGTAAGCAAATAAATTGTAGGGAGCATTTTTAAATAAATCAGAGCTTATTTGTTTACACAGAGTTCAATGGTTTCAAGTATTGCAATTTATTGTTTGCACACAGTTAAATGAGCTCAAGTATTATCATTTAAAAATAATGATTCTATTTAGAATTAAACATTTATTTGCACACAGTTAAATAGTTTGAAGCATTGCTGTTCAATATTATGTGTGTTTTGTGAGGAGATGTCGCCTGTTTGATTAAAACACTAATATTCCGTCTTGTGTGCATTGACATGGAGGCCTATTTCTGCAGCTGCTCGTAACAGACAATGTAGTAGGGTTTCGGCTTGGGCGGGTGTATTTGCCGGAAGCGCTATGTCATTAGCGTAGTCCGCGTCGGTAATTGTTTGTGTGGTGTAACTTCTGCTTCTTTCCTTTGTTAGCATAATACCGTTTTTTTTCATTTTATCAATAGACATTCTAAGCACGTAGTCTAGACAGATGATAAAGAGGTATGGGGCTAATGTGTCTCCTTGCAATACACCTGCTACAATGTCAATGTAGTCTGTGTCCCCATCCGGGGAACGGATTTTTACTTCTGTGTTTCTTTAGAGCATCATTATGACTGCGACGATTTCTTTTCGTGGGCCGTAGACGAGTAGAATTTGCTCCATCTTTTCCCTCTCTATGGAGTCAAATAATATTGTTGCCTCTAGGTTTTTTGCAAGTATACCTTCAAGAACACGACGGAGAGTCAAAATTTGTGACGTCGTGGATCTATTCCCCCAGAAGCCATTTTGGTTCTTCCTAATTATGTTGTCAATTTTGGGTTCTATGCGGTTGCGTAGTAGAGAATTGTATATCTTGGCTGCTATCGATGTAAGGGTTATCCTCGGTAGTTCTTGGCTAATCCGAGGTCACCCTTTTTAGGAAAGGGGAGGATGCATCCCTTCGTCCATTTGTCTATCGGGTTTAGATTATATACGGCAGTAGACAATTCGACGACATACTGCTCCGACACAGTAATGCCGTATATAGACATAAAAAAAAGATTTTTATAGTAAAAATCATATTCAATGCATTTTTTATAATAAATTTCTTTTCCAATGCATTTTTTTAATAAAAATCATTGTCCAATGTGTTTTTATTGTAAAAATCATTTTCAAAACATTTTTACAATAAAAACCATTTCCACTGCATTTTTATAGTAAAAATCATTTCTAATGCATTTTTATAGTAAAAATCATTTCTAATGCATTTTTATAGTAAAAATCATTTCTAATGCATTTTTATAGTAAAAATCATTTCCAATGCATTTTTATAGTAAAAATCATTTCTAATGCATTTTTATAGTAAAAATCATTTCCAATGTATTTTTATAATAAAAATCATTTCTAATCCATTTTTATAGTAAAAATCATTTCTAATGCATTTTTATAGTAAAAATCATTTCTAATGCATTTTTATAGTAAAAATCATTTCTAATGCATTTTTATAGGAAAAATCATTTCCAATGTATTTTTATAATAAAAATCATTTCTAATGCATTTTTATAGTAAAAATCATTTCCAGTGCATTCATACCAAAGACTCAAAAATGGTAGTTGATACCTCCTTGCTTAATCCTCAGCATTATAAGGTAAAGATCAAAGGTAAAGTGGAGCTATCCAGGAAATGGAATAGCGCCCTCCTTAGGGTAGTAGCAATCGAAAGTCTTCGGTTCACCCTCGACTATGGTCGCCATCTTTACTTAGTATAGAAATGAATATTATATAGAAGCCTCTCATTCAGGAAGGAAGGACACAAGACTCGAGTCTGAGAAACTTCACCACGTTTTCTACTGAAACCAATGTCACCATTCTCATAACAAAGGTGAGGACTGCTATTGAAAGGTTATCGATCATGTGGAAATTCGATCTCTCTGATAAAATAAAACGGTTTCTTTCATGCCGTAGATGTGTCAGGACTGTCCACCAGGACACAAACGAAACGCATGGAGAAAAAGCTAGATGGGAACTGCATAAGAATACTATGTTCTGTCTTGAACAAATCCAGGAAACAACATCCCACAAAACAGCAGCTGTACGGGCACTTACCTCCTATCTCACAAACCATCCAAGTAAGATGAGCAAGACATGTTGGGCACAGCTGGAGCAGTAAGGACGAACTCATAATCAACGTTCTCTTATTGATTCCTTCATATGGACGTGCTCGTGTTAGCTGGCCTGCAGTCTAAAGGACCTATCAAGTGATGGATGATTGAAACAGAGAGAGAGAGAGAGAGAGAGAGAGAGTTAGGGAACACTGTGCCATCAGCTCGACTTAGTACTGAATTATACTATGAATGGAACAAGAGGCCGACAAAAGGTCATTAGTTTCAAACTTTTAAGTTATCACTGACAGGACCATGGTGTAGTAGATATAACCACTGGTTCAAGAGTATATTGTTACCTGGTGGTCATGAGTTCAATTTCAGAGTCGGGTTGTGCGTTATTTCATATACTCTGGTTCGGTAGAAGTGAAACCAGAGGAATATTCAACTGATACGAGACAATTTAAAAGCAATGACAATAAAATGAGAACAATCTACCCTGCAGATTACATAAAGGTGTGAAGAAAGCCGGTGGGTACAACGGCTGAAACGTTATAATTATAATAACCACCAAGATGAGGATCCTAGTGTGAGTGTAAATGCCACCGGGGTGTAAGTTGTCTGGGTTCAACATCTCTTCCACTGAGGTAGCCGTAAAATGATAAACTTGATATAGCATTCCGTGATCGGTATTACAAAAGTCACAACTTTAATTGCCACTCATCTGTTACGAAAGTGTACTTTGAATCCTAATATATGTATATATCTCGGATTTCGTGATTAGGTCTTTTTTTTGGTGGCTGGGGTATGAGGAGACAAACGTTTTCTGTGAAGGGAAGCAAAGGCACGAGAAGAGTCCAGTTCCTCGAAGAACGAAGAAACTAACCACGTGATGTCCCTTATCTATTTCTTCCTGCTTCAACGGCCTGAGATACTGAACAGAATAAAAATAAAACAACGAAAGGTCCTAACGATGAAACAGTTTTTGGGTTTTTTACTCGCTATCCAATGATGAACTATTATCAACATAGCAGCCCTCCCTATCTACGCAACATAATGAGCTGTGTGAGTTGGTTATCTCAGTATCGGAGATGAAACAACCTACTCCCAATAGATATCCGCACAAGAATTGAATAAACATTACACTGAAAAAATGGGGGGGGTCCTCGTGGTGTAATGGTTAAAGCGATGGACTGCGGAATCATAGTTAAGCGAGTTCGTACTTCAGTCGCGCTATTACGTTCACTTTCAGGCAAATACCCTTGGAAAAGGTATGAACCCACTTATCCTCCCAGCTATGGGTTAAATAGTACCACTACTGTTCTTCTAGGGGAATAGCTTTGGCATTAAATAACCTACAAAGGTTGATATGCCATTAAACAAAGAAACCAGACCAAACCAAACTGAAAAAATGCCTTAAATAGTTTTGAATTTAAAATTGTGTTTCTCTTAGACTGGTTGTCTACTAAGGTTAAAGAACATAGTCTGCCAAATTATTTTAACCATAATTAGAAGGAGATGGGTTTGAAATTCAAAGAAGACAACCGATTTCGATAGACACACGAAGAAGGCCGGTGCATATATCGGCTGAACAGTTATGATGATTATCGCAACCACGATGGCGACACTAACCCGATTACGTCAATGAATAACAAACTGCCTTTTTTACTGTATGAATTTGGCACATTGTCTCCATTTCTACAGTATTTGATTTTCTTTAATATTGTTTTCTTTAATATTGTTTTCTTTAATATTGTTTTCTTTAATCAATTTACCCTAATAAAGTTAAACGTCTTTATCGATAGGCTTTCGATCATATGGAAATCAAACCTGACCGATAAAATGAAACGCAGTTTCTTCCAGGCAGCGGTCGTGTCGATACTGCTATATGGATGCACTACTTGGACGCTAACAAAACGGCTGTAGAAGAAGCTGGACGGCAATTACACAAGAATGTTGCGAGCAATATTGAATAAGTCCTGGCGGCAACACCCCACAAGGCACCAACTATACGGCCACCTACCTCCCATCACGAAAACTATTCAAGCTAGACGAACCAGACATGCAGGACACTGCTGGAGAAGCAGGGACGAGCTCATAAGTGATGTACTCCTATGAACCCCAGCATATGGTCTAGCAAAAGCAGGACGACCAGCTCGAACCTACATACAGCAGCTATGTGAGGATACAGGATGTAGCCCTGAAGACCTGCCAGAGGTGATGAATGATAGAGAGAAGAGGCGAGAGAGGGTCAGGGATATCCGTGCTAGCGGCACGACATGATGATGATGATGATTAAATGAATGTTTTAAGAATCAATTTCATCTTCAGCATTATCTCAAATAAATGTATTTGAACCATAGACGAAACCTTAACAGGTACCAGGTCAAAGTGGACCTGGGAGTAATGCCAACAAACTGGTCACTCCACACTTCCCAAATCTCCAGAACTGGAGTAAGATCACCAGATGTAGTTTAGTGCTATACCCAGGATGCATCGCTACATTGAAATCTTAATCCGTGTGACAAATAAAATATCTTTATAAAATTCACAGGGTGGCATTAATTTACACTAGGGACGAGTAAAATTTTTACAATATTTTTTCATATGATTGTTTGTGGCGCGTATATCACGGGACCGAAACAGTCTAAGCCATGGAAAGCGGAACGCGCAGTGCTTTGATAGTATCGTGATAGTTGGTGCGCCGGCACGTTATGCATTTCTTTATTTCCTGTTTAGTTTAAAAGCCACTCGGATGAACATGCGACTCGGATGAACATGCGACGTCGCCGAAGCAACCAAAAACATTTTTGGTGTCAAAGGTGAATGCGCAGTTGATCACATGACTGTTATCAAATGGCTCGAGAAATTTCGTTCGAATTGCAAGAAGGTCAACGATCAGGCAAGGTGAGGTAGGTCTAAAAGCCTGGATGCGATGCAGAGGCCGTACATCTCACGATCCACTGAAAACGGTAAAAAGTATCCATGACTGAATTGTGCCCAATGTTACCGGCAAAACTTTTGAATTACACTGGGTACACAAACCACTTAGGTGGTGCATTCAATAAGTTTCCACACATTTGTGTACAGGCATTTCAAATTGTCGTAGACACTTGAAAATTCACTATGTTATTGCTATACATCTTATGAGATGACTGTCTAATTTTTATGATTTCAGGTTCAAATCAACAGCTACAGCAGCAATTGGAATACACCCTACTAAAGACTGATTTTCACAGTTGCTGAATTTAAAAAATGCAATCTGATACTTTCGAAGAACGATATGCAATAAAATTGTGTTTTAAACTTGGAAAAAATGCCACAGAAACGTATGAAATACATCAGACTGCTTTTCGACCATCTTGCATGAATCGAGCATCAGTTTTTCAGTGGCATAAGAGATTCAAGGAAGCCAGGGAGTCTGTGAGGGATGATGAGAGGTGTGGGAGGAGTAAGGGAGTCAATACACCAGAGTTGATTGGCCAAACGGTTAGGGTTAATATGTTGAGGTTTTAAGGGAGTTCAGTAAGAGATTCCTAGGGAAGAGGCCAGCACTCATCAAATCAGCTCAGTGGCATTTCCAATAGGACAATGCACCAGTCCACAACTCCATCCTTGTCACAGACTATTTGAGCAAGTTGGGCATCAAGACAGTTCCTCGCCCTCCCTATAGTGCAGACCTTGCTCCCTGTGACTTTTGTTTATTTCCTAAGCTCTGAAGCTGTCGTTATGAGACATTTGAGGAGATGAAAGAGGCTGTGACGAAGGTCATTGACATGCTCATACAAGAGGACTTCCATGGGGCCTTGCAGAAGTCGTTGGAACTGTACAACAAGTGCATTGCATCCGGAGGAGATTACTTCGAAGGGGACAAGAGTTTCATGTGTGTACTATCAATAAAAGTGCCTATACGAAAAAAGTCTGGAAATTTATTTCATGATTCTCGTATGTATTTATCTTGCCCCGACGTAATGATCAGAATTTGATATAAGGTTTCAATTCCAAGTTTTGCTTCTAGACTGGTGCGAGAAGTTTTGAATAGGCATAAAATTGGAAGCGTAACATACCTTAAATGAAAGAATACTACACTGTTTGTTCCTTCGCTTGCAAAAGCGTTTGTCTTTGATGGTTGTGTTTCCGCAGTATCGTGGTTCAACGCAGCTCCTCGTTCTGTATTGCTCGCACCGGCGGGAACAGTGCGACCAAGTGGCCCATGCCGAATAATGCTCACACATTACCGTCGACGACGCACTCTGTTTACGCTTAGGGATTATATTACCTTCGTGATCAACTTGTGACATATTGCTGGATGCTGTATACGTGTGTGATCCTCTAGGGATATGATGTCGGCCACGTCTTCTTAAACTCTGTAAAAAAGTATATAAAAATCAATTAGATTGATTGTCATTGGCGTTTCTCCTACGTTAGGTTATAACGATTACAGAAAAATGAATGTGATTCGCTAACCTCTAGCAATAAAATAGCCCTTGACGGGTAAACGTACGAGTAAATTCTGTCAATCAATCAATCTACAGATCAACAATCTTTGATTATTCTAGCCCAGTCGGCTGAGGCTGGAGAATTCACCGACTGTATTTCTGCAAAGGGGTAAGACTCCCGACCCAATAAGTGTCCTGGATACGACATTAAACCATCAGATGATGATATTTCAGCCATGGAGTATTGTGGGATATGGAGTACCTCTTTATTGCCATTGCCTCCAGGTCCACTCTGATTCGGAGCGGTAGCAATTATCTACGAGTCAAATAGAACTGTTTAACCATTTTGAACTCTGTGAAAACAAAAGATATATTCAAACGAATTGTAAGAAATAGAACTGTTTGACCATTTAAATGTGTATAAACAAATGATTGATATCTAATTGCAATGTTAGTGATACATAGCAATATTCGGAAACATTTGACTGTGTGCAAATGAAGGAATAGTGTTCAATAGCAATAGTTGTTGGTTGATTGGTTGGGTTTTATGGCATATCAACCTTTGTATGTTATTTAACGCCAAATTCTGTCTATATTCAACCAAAGATTTCTAAACGAATACTTAGTAGGTAAAATGTTTTATGAGCAGGATTTCATTTATTTGCACATGATTAACCAGTTATAATTCGTCATATTTTTTGGTTGATTGGTTGGGTTTCATGGCATATCAACCTTTGTAGGTTATTTAACGCCAAGTCCATTTTTATGTAAATAGTCAGTTCTATTTCAAACAATTTAGTTTAGAAAGAACATACTGTTTAATTGTCAAAAACATTTCTATTTCAAGATTTTTAATTTATTGAAACAGTTCTAATTCAGCTTCGTATAAGTACAGATTTTGTTCACACACACTAAAATGCCAAAACAGTTCTATACTAAGCAATTCAGTTTAGTGTAAGTCCAGTTTCAATGTCAAAAACAGTTCCGTTTCAAACAATTCAGTTTAGCACAAGCACGTAGTTTAAATGTAAGTACAGTTTAATTGTCAAAAGCTTTTCTATATCAAGCTATTCAGTTTAGTCAATCAGTTTTAATTCGAACAAGTTTTTCTGATAACATTCTAAACAAATCTGAGCTCATTTTCCTTCACAGCAATACTTGTAACCACTTCACTGTGTGCAAACAAATGACTAATATTGAATAGAATTGTTTGTATTTAATAGCAATAATTGAAACTATTTAACTGTGTAGAAAGAATAGCAATACTTGTATGCAAACAAATTAGTTCTAATTCATTTAAAAATGAAATTACCTACAAACTATTTACTAACAAATTATATGTATATATTCATTTCCTGCCCGTGGTGTAATGGTTATTGTCGTAGGAATTGGACACGGCGACACGAGTTCAAATCCTGGACGAGACTGATTGCATTTCACATAGCACTAATACCCTTGGGAAAGGTATGAATCCGATTATTCTCCCTCCAGCTATGGGTAAATAGTAGGGCAGACTAGGTTCTTCAGCCTTGGTGAGGCAACTAGTCTAGGAGAAGGAAAACTCTGAATTCAAACCTGTTGAACTCCGCTTAAAAAATTGACCTTGTGTCATATCCTGCCCGAGCGGAGGGGTCGGTAAATATGGTATATATTCATTTCCTTGTATGCAAACTAAGGTTTGATGTTAGATTATTATAGTTACATAACAATACTTGAAACGATTAAACTGTGGGGGTGTCCTCATGGTGTAATGGTTAAAGCGATGGACTGCGGAATCGTAGTACGCGAGTTGGTACTCCAGTCGCGCTATTACGTTCACTTTCGGGCAAATACCCTTGGGAAATGTATGAACCCCCTTATCCTCCCAGCTATGGGTTAAATAGTACCACTACTGTTCTTCTAGGAGAATAGCTTTGGCATTAAATAACCTACAAAGGTTGATATGCCATTAAACAAATAAACCAAACCAAATCAAACCATTAAACTGTGTGCAAGTAAATAATTAATAGTCAATCGATAGAAATACTTTAAATCATTTAATTGTGAAAAAAAAAATGATTTCAAGCTCATTTAAAAATGTTATCAGCAAAATGTGCTTATAAATCATATATCTAAATATATATGCATAAACAAGATTTGGCATTAAATAACCTACAATAGTTGATATGCCATAAAACCCAACCCAACCAAATTTGATAACTAGCTCAGAACTCAAAATGGTGAGGACTCCTCAAAAATCAGAACACTGAAGGCTACTGGTTTTAAGTAACTGTTTGAATACCTGAGTGAAAGACCACCCTGTCGGTGGACCTTAGATGCTGACTGTAACACGTGCAGAAGAATAAGACCCCCCCACCTAAACACACACACAAAAGGGGGTTGGAGTATGCTGACTGCATCCCCTGCAGTGAGGTAAAAAAAACTCCAAGGGTATGCCACTAAACCTTATGAAATGGTTACGCCCCAATATTAGATATCTTTGAAGTGTGGAGTGGGAAGTACAGCTTTTATCCCATTACCTCCAGATTCAATCTGATCCGAAATGTAAATACCTATCAGGGTCACATATAGGGGTCAAATAGATCGGTAGAAATTATTTGTATTTGGTTGGGCTATGTTGAAAAAAAAACTAAACGAAAAACAAACTAATAAACAAATTAACAAACAAACAAACAAAAAAAAAAACAAAAGTAAAAACCTCTTAAGAAACAACAACAGAAAAAATGTAAAACACGACGGTTCATAAGCATCATCATCATCATCATCATGTCGTGCCGTTAGCACGGATATCCCTGACCCTCTCTCGCCACTTCTCCCTATCGTTCATCGCCTCCGGCAGGTCTTCAGGACCACACCCTGTATCCTCACATAGCTGCTGTATGTATGTTCGAGCTGATCGTCCTGCTTTTGCTCGGCCATATGTGGGGGTCCATAGCAGTACATCACTTATGAGCTCGTCCCTGCTTCTCCAGCAGTGTCCTGCATGTCTGGTTCGTCTAACTTGGATAGTTTTCGTGATGGGAGGCAGACAATTCCCTAACTTTTAGGTTTAAAATAACCCCAGACTGTTTGACATGCTTGTTCACACTATAACAAAAGACGAATTATTAATAAGTGATTTTGTGAAAACAAAATGGTGATACAGTTGACAAAGACAATAGAGTTTGAACTCATTTAAAAATATTTTTGTGAGATTGAAATAAATAAACCAAGTCTAAACAATGCAGGGTTTATTTACATCTACGAGAAAAAAAAAAAAAAAGAAAAAATTCAGAAAAAAATCATTTTGCTTTTTTTTTTAAAAAAAATCCTCTCATTTATTGAATAACCCTCGTATATCGAGTGTTCGCCAATTGTCCGGGAGACCGCGGATTGAACCCATGTCGAGTCATACCAAAGAGTTAAAAAATGGTATTAGATACCTCCTTGCTTAACACTCAGCAATATAAGGTACGTATCAAGGGTAAAGTGAAGCAATCAAGGGAAAGGAGTAGCGTCCTCCCCTACACATCGGTGTAGTAGTTATTGAAAAGGGAGCCTTCTGGTAGCCCTTGACTACAATTCTAGGTACAATCCAATTTTTGTAACTCATTCCAAGAAATATGCGACATGGTACCATCAACAAGAAACAATACAACTTTCTGTTGTTCTTTTATCATCATCATCTTGTCGTGCCACCAGCAAGGATATCCTTGAC
The DNA here is from genome assembly GCA_963585895.1 of Sepioteuthis lessoniana. Taxonomy (NCBI): domain Eukaryota; kingdom Metazoa; phylum Mollusca; class Cephalopoda; order Myopsida; family Loliginidae; genus Sepioteuthis; species Sepioteuthis lessoniana. Next base: position 4,912,580 of record OY757942.1, read on the forward strand.
CCTCTCTCGCCACTCCTCCCTATCATTCATCGCCTCTGGTAGGTCCTCAGGGCTACATCTCGCATTCTCACAGAGTTGCTGTATGTAGGTTCGAGCCGGTCGTCCTGCTTTTGCTCGGCCATATGAGGGGGTCCATAGGAGAACATCACTTATGAGCTCGTCCCTGCTTCTCCAACAATGTCCTGCATGTCTGGTTCGTCTAACTTGGATAGTTTTCGTGATGGGAGGTAGGTGGCCGTACAGTTGGGACTTTGTGGGGTGTTGCCTCCAGGACTTGTTCAATATTGCTCACAGTATTCTTGTATAGTTGCCGTCAAGCTTTTTCTCCAGCCGTTTAGTTAGCGTCCACGTAGTGCATCGATATAGTAGTATCGACACAACCGCTGCTTGGAAGAAACTGCGTTTCATTTTATCGGTCAGGTCTGATTTCCATATGATCGATAGTCTATCGATAGCTGTTCATGCCTTTGTTAATTGCGTGTCGATGTTCTTTTCGGTCGATGAGACACTGCTTCCTAGGTAGGTGAACTTGTCTACAAGTTTCAGAGAGCTACCGCCTAGTGTGGAAATGTCACCTGTTTTATTAAAGCATATGTATTCTGTTTTGTGTGTATTGACATGGAGGACAATGCCTGCGGCAGCTCGTTCAAGACTATGCAGTAGTGTTTCGGCTTGGACGGGTATATTTGCCAGAATCGCTATGTCATCGGCGTAGTCGGCGTCGGTAATTGTTTTTGCAGGGTACCTTCTGCTTCTTTTCTTTGTCAGGTCGAAGCCGTTTTCCTTGATTTTATCAATTGATGTTATAAGCACGTAGTCTAGACAGATGATAAAGAGATATGGGGCTAATGTGTCTCCTTGCAGTACCCCTGCTACTATGTAAAGTCTGTGTCTCCGTCCGGAGAACGTATTTTCACTTTGGTGTTTCTATAGGGAATCGTTATTGCTGCGACGGTCTCCTTTGGTATGCCGTATGCTAGTAGAATTTGTTCCATGTTCCCTCTGTGAATGGAGTCAAAGGCCTTGGTAAAGTCGACAAATAGTAATGTCGCCAGTAGGTTTTTTTGTCCGTACGCCTTCAAGGATTCTACGGATAGTCAATATTTGTGAGGTGGTGGATCTATTTCTTTGGAAGCTATTTTGATTCTTCCTAAGACTGTTGTCAATTTTGGGTTCTATGCGGTTTCGTAGTAGGGCATTATATATTTTAGCTGCTATGGACGCAATTCTTGGCTAATCCGAAGTCACCCTTTTTAGGGAAGGGGAAGATGCATCCCTTCATCCATCTGTCTATCGGATTTCGATTATAGACTGCGTTGCAGTGTCGGAACAGTATGTCGTCGAATTGTCAGGTCTTCCATACTTCTGGGGGAATATCATCAAGCCCTGCAGCTTTCCTATTTTTAATTTTTCTGAGTACCGAGTCGAGTTCTTCTAGAGTAAACGGTCCTAGTTTAATGTCTCATTGCTTACTAACAATTCTAGTGATTGGTTCATGTGTAACTTTCGGTGGGTGTTGAAGATACTTAGAAACATTCATGGGTCAATTTTATGGCTGGCATGTGTTATATTTGTTATTTATAACGAAATGGAAGTAATCGTTCTCGAATGGAAGTATATTTCTAAGGTGAATAAACTTAGGCAAGTGGTAATTGTAGCTCCATCTAGCGAATGCCTTGCCATTTTTTTTAAATCATAAGTTACGATCATTGCTTGGAAGGGTGCACACCGTACATTTGCTTGTGAAACGATTTTTAATACACAGAGAGCTTTTCATTCTTATTTTATGCTTCGTCAGAATGATGCTGTTCCGAATTAAAAATCGATACTGCTATGTATCTTTGTAGGATATTAACCCTTTGATCCCAAATACCCGGTACTTGAGTTTACTAAGTTTCTAAAGAAACAATTGAGCAAGAAATACATTCAGACTTCTAAGATAAAGTCACAGTAATTTAATTCTTGGATGCGCTCTTAGTGTAACAGTTACCGTCATTGGAGGTGGTTTCGGCTAACAGAGTTCAATTCGTGAACGTATACAAAGAAATAACTGAGCAAAAAATGCATTCAAAATTTATTGCAGGATGCAGATATCTTTGTTTAGAGCTCTCCAATTATTCGACGAAAAAGAAAGGCTGGGAATGATCACAATATCAATTCTTAAACCAGGAAAAACTACTATTCATCATCATTAAGTCACGCTGTTAGCACGGATTTCCCAGACCCTCTCTCGTCCATCGCTCCCGGCAGGTCCTCCAGGCTCCGTCCTGAATCGGAACAGAGCGATTGCAGATAGGTTCTAGCTCGTACATGTGAAGGGGTCCACTGAAGTACATAGCTTATGAGTTCGTCCTTACTTCTCTAGCAGTGTCCTGCATGTCTGGTTCGTCTAACTTGGACAGTTTTCGTGATAGGTGGTAGGTGGCCGTGCAGCTGCTGTTATGTGGGGTGTTACCTCCAGGACTTGTTCAATACAGCTGACAGCATTCTTGCATAATTGCCGTCAAGTTTTTTCTCCACACACTTAGTTAGCGTCCACGTAGTGCATCCATATAGCAGTATTGATACGACCGCTGCTTGGAAAAAAATGCGTATAATTTTATCGGTCAAATCTGACTTCCATATGACCGATAGCCTAGCGATAGGTGTCAAAGCTTTTGCAAGTCGCGTGCTGATGCCATTCTTGGTTGATGAGACGCTGCTTCCGAGGTAGGTGAACTTGTCTACCAGTTTCAGAGGACTACCCTTTAGTGTGGAAATGTCACCTCTTTGATTAAAGCACATGTATTCTGTTTTGTCTCCGTTGACACGGAGACCTATGCTACCTGTTGCTCATAGTAGGTATTCGGTTTGGGCGGCAGAATTCGAGTTTTTGTTTAGCATCATTATGGCTGCGACGGTTTCTTTTGGGGAGACCGTAGGCGATAAGTATTTGCTTCATCTTCCCTTAGTGTATGGCATCGACAAATAAAACTAGTATTATAAAGATCATATACCCAGGCTGCTTGACTTTCGTCCATTGAATTTCCATTTGTATATTGCTATTGCCTTAAAAATGTTGCAATCTTATTCAACAGCCTGTAAGATTTTTTACATTTTTAGCCAGGAGTTCAAGTTCAAAGGTTCCACTGGCATGATCTCCAAGAAGATAGAATATCAGGTTTAGAGGATAAAGTAAAATAATGAGGTGCCCGTGGTGTAATGGTTATCGTCGTAGGAAATGGACACAACGACACGAGTTCAAATCCTGGACGAGACTGATTGCATTTCACATAGCACTAATACCCTTGGGAAAGGTATGAATCCAATTATTCTCCCTCCAGCTAGGGGTAAATAGTAGGGCAGACTAGGGTCTTCAGCCTTGGTAGGCAACTAATCTAGGCGAAGGAAAACTCTGAATTCAAACCTGTTAAACTCCGCTTAAAAATTGACCTTGTGTCATATCCTACCCAAGTGGAGGGGTTGGTAAATATGATAAAGTAAAATAATGCACGGCTTTCCATTTTGGGCTTGTAGTTGATTGATTAATTTTAACGGCATATCAAGCTGTCTGGGGTTATTTGCTGCCAAAAGGATAGGGACATATTTACATTTTTTGAGTAGTTCCAAAGATTGCTTGTGTTTTTATGGCAAATCAACTGTTTTAGGTTATGTAACGCCAGATCCTGTTTATGCATATATATGTATATCAATATATATACATTATATATATATATGATTTGTTGGTAATATCATTTTAAAACGAATCAGAGCTCATTTGTGTACCCACAGTTAAATAGTTTCAAGTATTGGTATTTTACATTTATAATTCTAATTAATATTAAACATTTGTTTACACATCGAGCACTGATAATTCTATTTGATATTATTCATTTTATGCAAACAGTTAAATGCTTTCAAGTATTGATTAATTCTGAATTAACATGTGTAATTCTATTTATCACGTATTTCTAATCAATTTAGTACAAATAATTTATCTACACACAATTAAACGGTCTTGAGTATTGTGATTTAGAAATAATAATTCAATTTGATATTAATGATAATCCCTATTAAAACATTAAACTGCTCTTTTTGTACCAACCTAGCTGGAGCAACCATTATAAGACGTAACTACCTAGCTGTAGCAACCATTATAAGATGTAACAACCTAGATGTAGCAACCATTATAAGACGTAACAACCTAGATGTAGCAACCATTATAAGATGTAACAACGTAGATGTAGCAACCATTATAAGACGTAACTACCTAGCTGTAGCAACCATTATAAGATGTAACAACCTAGACGTAGCAACCATTATAAGATGTAACAACGTAGATGTAGCAACCATTATAAGACGTAACTACCTAGCTGTAGCAACCATTATAAGATGTAACAACCTAGACGTAGCAACCATTATAAGATGTAACAACGTAGATGTAGCAACCATTATAAGACGTAACTACCTAGCTGTAGCAATCATTATAAGATGTAACAACCTAGACGTAGCAACCATTATAAGATGTAACAACGTAGATGTAGCAACCATTATAAGACGTAACTACCTAGCTGTAGCAATCATTATAAGTTGTAACAACCTAGATGTAGCAACCATTATTACTCGCCTAAGTTTGCTTGCACTTAACCGGTGACAGTTCAAAATGTGGGAAGTATTTCTGTCGCATCCTGGATATTGATCATTCATTGTAAGAAATTCGTCAATTGCAAAATAGCAACGCTTTTTAACTCTACCCAACTAACCATGTTTCTTGTAAAGCAGCAACACGAACAAATTCCATTTGCTGTGAGAAAAGCATGAAAATAAATTAGCATGGCACAATGACCAATGAAAAGGTTTCCAAATGGCAAGACGATGAATGGACGATATTTCATCGACTTTCCGAAGTGATTACCATGAGAGAGAGAGAGAGAGAGAGAGAGAGAGAGAGAGAGAGAGAGAGAGAGAGAGAGCACCAAAACACTTCTACTAAGCAAATCTGCGTAAAAAGAAGATTATGGTCTCTGCGACTTCAAGAATCCTGGTAAAAACACGACAGTGGAATAGAAATTTACTCAAAACGTCTGTGACGAGCAGAATGTAAGACAAGATCAATTCTATAAAGCAAGGTAAAGCTAGTTTGAATTTAGAGTTTTCCTTCTTCAACATTAGTCGCTTTATCAAGACTAAAGAAATCAGTCTATCCTTCTATTTATCCATAGCTGAAGAGAGAATAGATAGATTCTGTTTCGGTTTCTTTGTTTAATGACATATCAACCTTCGTGGATTATTTAATGCCAAAGCCATCCTTGTTGTTGAAGAAAAGTAGTTTGGTTTTATGGCATATCAACCATTATAGGTTATTTTATGCCAAATCCATTTTATACATATAAACAGCTCCATTTCAAACAATTCAGTTTAGTATAAGTATAGTTTTTGTCCATACAGCTAAATCTCAAAACAGTCCTATTTCAAGCAATTCAGTTTAGCATAAGTACACAGTTAAGTTCTATATGACTCATAGATAGGACCCTATCAGATGCTACCACTCCGGGCCTGAGTGGACATGGGAGTGATGTCAGTAAAGGTGTACTCCACATTCACCATAGCTCCTGCATTACTGGAACCTCACCATAAGATTGTTTAGTGCCATACTCAGGACACTTGTTAAGGGAGTCTCACCTCTCTGCAGAGATGCAGTCAGTGTATTCTGCAGCCACAGCCGACTGAGCTGAGAAGAACAGAAGTAGTACTATTTAACCCTGTGATGGGGGGGGGATAAAGGGACTCTTACCTTTCCCAAGGGTATTAGTGCGACTAGAGTCCAGTACGTTAGCCACTATACCACTGGAACTGCTCCCAATTTTGACACGGCAACCCGTTTCCTTATTGTTGTATCGTTGGTTCAATAAAGGTATTCCACAGGTACAAGCCGAAGAGTTGGCAAGTCTATCAGAGAGCGATTAACGCTTTTTCCCTGAAGTAATCAGACACCGTCCATTTATATCTTTACCGGTGTCATACTAAAAAGAGTCACTGAGTGTATAGTTCCAGTATAACACTTATATATTCCAAACTTACTTAAAAACCTCACCAGTGATTCACAACAGCATTGATAATAATTATGTAAGTAATCAATAAAATACAATTGGGAAGTATTGTTCTTTAAAAATAAAATCACCTGACGTCACTACGAAGGTTTTAACCTATCATTTTATAACTTATACTGCTTAACAGACTCGCGGAGTAGATTCCTACCTTAAGCAAAATGTGGATTCTGCGCAAACCAAGGAACTCCAGGCATAATCTCCTTGTGACAAATACAGGGGAAATGCATTTAATTGAATATACTCTTCTTCATGTTGACTTCAAAAAAGCCTTCGACAGCGAACATCTAACGTAAACTAGGGCGCCCTGACCATTTCGTCAGGCTCATATCTGTCTTGAATACAGAAATGAAGACATCAGTCAGGTTAAGAGGAGAATACTCGGAACCATTTGAGGTTGGGAACGGACTGAAATAGGGTTGTGTTATTGACCCAATACTTTTTGATTTTTTTCTATGGTCTTGTCTGTTGCCTTCACTGATTCCACATAAGGAGTGCGGATACACAGTAAACTGGAGGCAAACCTAATCCATGCCCGTCAGTTTAAGTTTGCAGGAAAGACCAGAAGTGTTATGGTACACAAGCTCATGTTTACTGACGAAGCTACCTTTGTGGCAGACAACCACCAAAATGAACAGGAAATAATCACCCGTTTCTCGAAATCTACAAAGATATTTGGGTTGAAACTTAACCTTAACAAAATCGAGATTATTTACCGAACCCTTCCGGGATCTCATTACATTGGCCAAGACATAGAGATAGATGGCCAGGTACGAATCCAAATAAACAAATTCAAATATCAAGTCCCCAACGACAACAGAGTAGACACGGAACAAGATACATAAACGTCAAATACTTCCAAGATCTTCGATGAGCTAAGAAAGTGAGTCTGGCTCAACAAAGACCTGTAATGGTTCCATAATAAAAAAAAATAGTTAGGATATTTCTTTATACCAAAATAACCTTTCAGCTGACGCTAAAGATCAGTCTAGAACAGTAGAGAACAACTTCCCTTACCCTTGACAGAGAATGAATAAGCAGTAAGAGACCAATCGTAAAACCAGACGTCAACCAGAGTGGACCAGATAATTTTCGTTTCATGAAATTCAAAGCTTGAAAAATTCGAAAAGGACAAATACAAAAAGAAAAGTTATATTAATGTAACCTTTCAAAATACTCATTTTTATTCATTTCAATACGTGACATCTTTTTGTAATTCATACTGCCCCATATTTGCTACTAACTTTATTTCAGCAACAAAAAGGACCCCCGTAACTGACCTTTGCAGAAAAACTAAATGTGCACTGTATAGCGCTATAATTCTTTCAAATCTCCTATATATGGCGCAGAAACTTGGATAATATATACCAAGCAGATCCCAAAAGACTCCACGTCTATATGAGACTTCACTTACGCAAAATACTAAATGTCATGTGGTGGTAAAAAAAGTTGGCGACCATAGTCGAGGGTGACCCTTTTCAATAGCTACTACACCATGGTGTAGGGGAGGGCGCTACTCCTTTCCCTGGATTGCTCCACTTTACCCTTGATCGCGTACATTATAATGCTGAGTGTTAAGCAAGGAGGCATCAAGTACCATTTTTTGAGTCTTTGGTATGCCTCGACCTGGGATTGAACCCAGGTTTCCCAGGCCATTGGCGAACACTCTAACCGCTAGGCCAATGTCCGAATGAATTCACCCTGGATTTGGTTTGGTTTTATGGCACATCAACCTTTATAGGGTATTTAATGCGAAATCTATTTTTATACATATAAACAGTTCTATTTCAAACAATTCAGTTTAGCATACAAAAACAGTTCTATTTCAAACAATTTAATTTAGCATAAATACATAGATTCAATGTCAAAAACAGTTCTATTTCAAACAATTCAGTTTAGTATAAGTAAAGTTTTTTGTTTGCACATAGTCAAATGTAAAGACAGTTTTATTTCAAACAATTCAGTTTAGCATAAGTATAGAGTTTCAATGTCAAAAACAGTTCTATTTTAACCAATTCAGTTTAGCATACAAAAATAGTTCTATTTCAAACAATTTAATTTAGCGTGAGTACACAGTTTCAATGTCAAAAACGGGTCTATTTTCAAACAATTCAGTTTAGCAAAAGTACAAATTTCAAATGTCAAAGCAGCTCTATTTCAAGCAATTCAATTTAATATAAATACACATATTCGACCCATTGATAGGACTCTATCAGGTGCTCAATTCATCCAGGAGAAATCTAAACTCCCTGGCATGTACGATATACTCGCCCAATACAACCTAAGATGGGCTGGCCACTTTAACAAACTTGAGGACAGCAGACTGTCAAAACGAGACTGATGTAATCTCAACTTAGAGAAGGATCTCGCAAAACAGGCAGACCAAAACTCAAGCATTATCGAAAGAAACCTGGGGTTTACGAACACCCATGGCGACAATTAACAACACCTGTCCAAAAATAGAAAAAAACAGCGGGAAAAATCAACAGGAGGGGTAGGTAGTTGTACTTTTACGGTAATAGTTATACAACTAACTACCCAATGTTTTCCGTAACTGAAGATTAGACTACATCAGTAACATAATCGTAAACAAAGAGATACTGTTTAAATTGTCGACGTGCATTCATTAATTTGTTTTTCAATTGTTTCATTATAAATTAAGCAGGTTATCATATTTACCCAACCCCTCCGTTCGGGCAGGATATGACACAAGGTCAATTTTTTTTAACAGGTTTGAATTCAGTCTGCCCTACTATTTACCCATAACTGGAGGGAGAATAATTGGATTCATACCTTTCCCAAGGGTATTAGTGCTATGTGAAATACAATCAGTCCAGGATTTGAACACGTGTCGCTGTGTCCAATTCCTGCGACGATAACCATTACACCACGGGCACCTCCTAAATTAAGCAGTTTATCATATTTACCCAACCCGTTCGGGCAGGATATGACACAAGGTCAATTTTTTTTTTAGTGGAGTTTAACAGGTTTGAATTCAGAGTTTTCCTTCTCCTAGATTAGTTGCCTCACCAAGGCTGAAGACCCTAGTCTGACCTACTTTTTATTCATAGCTGAAGGGAGAATAATTGGATTCATACCTTTCCCAAGGGTATTAGTGCTATGTGAAATGCAATCAGTCTCGTCCAGGATTTGAACTTGTGTCGCCGTGTCCAATTCCTGCGACGATAACCATTACACCACGGGCACCTCCTAAATTAAGCTGTTTATTGTGCTGGAATATAACATTTGTGCGTATCATAGATTTATATGTACAAGTGTTTACAATCCTACGATAATATTTCAAAAACATTAGCCATCGTATCCATGACTTGATCAAATTTCCGGTTAGTCTGACCCAACGTGTTTCTGCATAGCCTGGCTAAGACTTAAACAAAGGATTTTAGCAAAGATAATGAAGTTTTTTTTTATGTAATTTTGTTGACTATAATATTAGTCCATATTATATGGCCAGGTGTTACGAATTGTTAACAATAAAAAGTAAAAACTTTCTTATCTTCACAAAATAACCATTGTTTAGGGATAAGCTATGTGGGCAAAAAATTTGGTCGAAAACTTGGGAATCAAATCCTTGAGTTCAATGTTTTAGATTTAAACACTTAGCACGCAGCAAATAATATCTTAATCCAACCTTCGAAAGGGCAGTTGAATTAAAAGTTGGAAATGAATGAGAGTTTTTGTCTTTCATGAATATTCTTTCATTATTCCTAACTCGTAGCCCATACTGTTCCCTTTCTCGATGAAAAGAATAAAGAATAAATGATGCTAAACAGACAGACAGACTAAGAAAAAAGAGAGCTAAAAATAGAGAAGCATAAAGCAAGGAATATATATATATATATATATACGCTCCCCCACGGGAGTTGAGAACTCTGCCGAAGGAATTTACGGCTGCCGCTCGCATAAAGCATACAGATATTATCATTTGGTCCGTTAAAGCAAAAAAAGTTTTCGTTATTGAGTTATCGGTCCCTTATGAAGAAAATTTTGACTGGCCACATCAGCGTAAGTTGGAAAAATATGAAGATCTGCGAGAATAATGTATCAGAAATGGCTGGATAACGAATGTATTTCCTATCGAAGTTGGATGCAGAGGTTTTATTGCCAACTCAACCTCCGTTTTCTTGACTAATCTTGGACTTCCTCCATCAGACAAGAGAAAATACATGGAAAATATCCAAGATAAGGCTCTAACGGCATCAGCGTGGATCTGGCAATCCCATAGAGCGACAACAATCTGACAAAGTCTGGTGGTGTCGTGAGATACTGCTGGGTGTTCTGGGCTAGTGGTAATGATGCTTCGGCCCCGAAACCATGCCTGAACCCAGAGTCATCATCTGATGAAGGCTTTGTTAGAAACAATGCTGTTGTATAAACATCAGTTATTGTATGATAGCCACCTATATATATACGCTCCCCCACGGGAGTTGATCTCTCTGCCGAAGGAATTTACGGCTGCCGCTCGCATAATGCAAAGCAATTCGAACGAATTGAGCACTCTGGTATCCGGTAAGGTATAAAATGTAAACAAACGAACGCTGCTGCTGCTACTTAATACCTTATAATTCCCTAGCAGACGTAGTACGCTTGTTGGCTGAGCGGTCTGATACTAAGTCTAACGTAAAGTTGGGCGGGTTTCGATTGCAGCTCCAAGCGTCCTACGTGTCTAGCCACACTGAAAAGTTGTGATACAACGAAACAGTCTGTCTGTGGATGACAATATATATATATAAGTGTGTCTGTGTGTGTGTGTGTGAGAGAGAGAGAGAAAAGAAAAGAGTTGAATCCCTTAAAAAATGTATCCTCCAACTGAAAATGCGAATAGAAAAAATGAAAAAAAACCTCTCCCATTATTTGTCTCTGAACTCATTAGAATAATTGAATTATGCACCAACAATTACTTTTTCAAATATAATAATAGCTACTACCAAAAAAAGTAAATTCTTTTTGGGCGTCCTCGTGGTGTAATGGTTAAAGCGATGGACTCCAGTCGTTCACTTTCGGGCAAATACCATTGGGAAAGGTATGAACCCCCTTATCCTCCCAGCTATGGGTTAAATAGTACCACTACTGTTCTTCTTGGAGAATGGATTTGGCATTAAATAACCTACAAAGGTTGATATGCCATTAAACAAAGAAACAAAGAAAATTCTTTCCCATGGCATCTCCTTTAAGTGGTGTTCTAGCTTGCCTTTACCTCGAACTTTTGGGATCCCAACCTTTGAAACACATCCTATCAAATGATATCCAATACTTTAGATACATCAACGACATTTTAATCGTTTATCCCAAAGAACATAATATTCCTTCAATCGTACAAAAACTTAACCAAGTTGAACCAAACAATAATTTCCCTTGTCTTTAATTGGAATCATTTTGAGATGAGGTTTCTTAATCAGAGAATTAATTTTTATTTATTGCGGACTTTTTTTCCTCATCTTGGTAGTTTTTTTGTGTTGTTTCTTCTTTCACTACGTTTCGGCCAAATTTCACCTCTGGCCTTCTTCAGGTGATTTTACCGTGACCTCGGAGCATTGTCAGAAGATAGCGGTTTCAAATCCTACCCAAGCCGGCCAGAGGTTTACTTGGTCAAAAACGTGGTGCAAAGTACAAAAATTCGGTACGGACCCGACCCTGGAAGAACAGATAAGGATTTATTAGACCAAAAAAATCCATCCTTGATCGCCCTTCGGGGCCCGTGGCGCAGCGGATAGAGGCGTTGAGTCTCTGCGGTTCCAGGTGAGCATTGTCAGAAGATAGTGGTTTCAAATCCTACGCAAGCCGGCCAGAGGTTTACTTGGTCAAAAACTTGGTGCGAGGTCACGGTAAAATCACCTGAAGAAGGCCAGAGGTGAAATTTAGCCGAAACATAATGAAAGAAGAAACAACACAAAAAACTACCAAGATGAGGATAAAAAGTCTGCAATAAATAAAAATTAATTCTCAGAATAATTTCCCATACAAACATGAGAAAAATAATTTCTTATCTTACCTTGACATCTTCCTAATAAAGAACAACAACAAATTTGAATTCAAAAATGACTACATATATTTTTTATTCAAACTACAGCGAGAAAACAAAAAGTGGAATTCTCAGAGGCTTTTTTTTTCCCTGAGAGTCCTAAGAATCTGCTCCCAAAATTTCTAAATGAAGAATTTGAACACATCAAAAATTCTTTTTCCAAACTACAATATCCGAATCTTTCATTCACCGCGCTGAATCAAAAGCTATAAATATCCACAAACACACCCAACGATATGAATAAAAACGAACCTTACTCAAATACCAACCCTATAAAAAGACATATTGTTATATAGTCATCTACAGCATCACAACGACACAATAATTAAACAGACGCAAGGACAAAGACGCAAGAAGGATGGACGCAGGAAGGAAGACGCCGGAAGACTTCTTTTCAATTATATTTACCTCTCATTTTATTGCAAGGTTTGCGTGTGAGAGGATGCTGGAGACCGAACATAAACTTCATATTTTGACCCCACTGTTATGACCGTCAGGTTGTGTCTTTATTGTTCTCCTGATGTTCAACCAGAGATCTTGGGGTCCACTCCATCGGGGCTTTTCCGAGGGCCCCCTCGGTCGGGTGTGGCCTTCCCTACCACATCTGGTCTCTAGCTGTCTGGAATTCTGCTGGCAACTGCTTCGGGGGTTTCCGAGGTCCCCCTCGGTCGGGTGTGCCCCCCCCCCACCTCGTCTCCAGCTCTCTGGGAGTCCGCTGGCAACTGCTCTGGGACCCAAACTCAACTGAGTTAAATAATAACTCAACGCCCACACGATCGCCTACTGGATCTTTGAAATCGAATGTTTAATCGTCATCAAGCGGAAATAACTGTCATGCAGTTCAGAGGTTACTCTCTTCCGGTGCATGACTGTAATGGCACAATGGGACCTTCACCTTTTCCCATATCATAAGCCTTAATCCGCCCACGCGATCCCTTTCGATTACTGGCCGTTGGAATGTGTCACTTCCTTCCGGTGTATTACCTTGGAATAGTATTTTTAGGCCGGGTCGAAGGTCAAAATATAACAATATAATTTTACCCCCAAATCCCATTAACACCCTAATTGAAAAAAAAAAAACAAAAAAAAAAACTTAAATCACTTAGGGATAAAAACCGCTACCCGCACAACAAAAACAAACAAACAAAACAATTAGTAAAGAAGTACTCCAAAAACACAGATCCCCGGTCCAACGCAGGTGTTTACAAAATCCGCAGCCAAAATTACAATAAATTTCACATCGAAGAAACAAGTAGAAATTTAAACAAAAGAATCTATGAACATAAAGTAAGTTGTAAGTAAAGTTGTCTCCCTTTAGTCGAGGGTGACCCGAAGTCTCCCTTTTCGATAGCTACTACACCAAGGTGTAAGGGAGGGCGCTACTCCTTTCTCTAGATTGCTCCACTTTACCCTTGATCCGTACCTTATAATGCTGATTGTTGAACAAGATATCATCAAGTACCATTTTTTGAGTCTTTGGTATGACTCGTCCTGGGATTGAACCCAGCTCTCCGGGACCATTGGCGAAAACTCTAACCACACAACAAACTCTTTAGTTTCTCATAATAATTTAATCAACCACATTTTCAATTTTCAAAACTCTGTCATATTTGCTTCCATTCATGACAAAAAAAAAAAAAACGAAAAATGATTGAAGCATGTTCCATAGCATATTACAACATAATACCACAACAAGTTTTTTTTCCCAAAATATCACTCCCTATAGGAAAAATAATACTAAAAGAATTTAAAATTCACACGAAAGATTACCTCCCCTTTCTCTTAACATTTAAAACAATAAAACGTCACAAAATCCGTTTCTCAAATCACAAAAACGCCATTTACTTAAAAAAAAATTCCATCAGATGACATGACGCAATTTGAATATATCAACCAGTAATACTCCGTTTTTTTTCACATACTACCAGTCCAGATGAGAACTTCCAATTGAATCAAAATTTATTTATCATAATTATTTCTCATACTAAAATAATTCTGATAAAAAATTTTGCATTTCAAAAAAAGATTGAAGTTGAAACGCGTTGGCAAATAAACAAACCATCAAACAATTTTCTTTCGTTTTACCTTTTCTATGTATATATATATGTAGAAAAACTGATAACAACGATCAAAGTAGAAGGAATGATTTATTAACGGGTCGACACTATAGCGTTTCGGTTCTACTGAACCATCATCAGGACATGAAGGGTGATATTAATAATTTTAAGTTAACGATGGATGATTAGAAATGTGAAATACAAAAACCTAGGGGAAAGTATGTATAGTAAGAAAAAGTTAGCCGTATATATATATATATATATATATATATAGAGAGAGAGAGAATAGTGGGCAAGAGAGATGAAAACAGCGAAAGATAAAACAAACCAAATACAGAGAGAGAGAGAGAGAGAGAGAGAGAGAGAGAGAGAAAGAGCAAAGGCGAAGAAGGAGGGGCGATAATAAACATTATATATGTATATATCATATATAATCGTATGTCTAGAGAGAGAGAGAGAGAGAGAGAGAGAGGGGAACAAAGAAAGTGAGATATATAGATAGAGAAAGGAAGAAAGTGAAAAATAAAACGGTTGTGGGAAAGAGAAGTACAGAAATAAAGAAAGAAAAACTTTGACCAAGAAACAAGAACAAAAAAGAACTTAAGGAGAGAGAGATAGATAGATAGAGAGAGATAAATATTACAGTTTAAAACAAAGATATGCGTTTTATTTTTTATTTATTCAAGTTCTTTTTAAAGGTGAATGAAATAAGCTAGACGGCAATTACACAAGAATGCTGCGAGCAATATTGAACACCTCCTGGCACCAACTCTACGGCCACCTGCCTCCCATCATGAAAACTATCCAAGTTAGACGAACCAGACATGCAGGACACTGCTGGAGAAGCAGGGACGAGCTCATAAGTGATGTACTGCTATGGACCCCCACATATGGCCGGGCAAAAGCAGGATGACCAGCTCGAACATACATTCAGCAGCTATGTGAGGACTCGGGATGTAGCCCTGAAGACCTTCCAGAGGCGATGAACATTAGGCAGAAGTGGTGAGAGAGGGTCAGGGATATCCGTGCTGGCGGCACGACATGATAAATATATATATATATATATATATATATATAAAGACAAAAGAAAAAAATTCACTTTCTTGGTATCATTGTAAATTTATTTCAGGTTCTTATTAATTCTAATAAGTTTAATTTAAAATCATAACTAGTTGAGTGTTGGAATGTGAGATGGTTCGTCATTCTTGCCAATTTTTTGCCAATCAATGGAAATAATTAGTTGAGTGTTGATGTATCGTTTAACCCAAATTAATTATACATCAATAGCCGTCAGTATTGAGCACTCATATTGGATACTCCAACGCCTTAGATTTCCTCCTTGGATCATATAAAGAATATATATATATATATATACACATTGATATATGATACTTATATATATATATATATATATATCGTTAATCCCAAATTAATTATATATCAATAGCCGTAAGTATTGAGCACTCATATTGTAACATAAGCATATATACGGATATGTGAAATGTACATAGAATGTTCATAACTCGTATATAGATAACATAGGAATCCCGAAACACGAAAAAACACTTGACGACTTCTTAGTTCAGGTACGAAACTTTTTATTACCTTTCAGTTAAAAGGTTTTTCGACATGAGGAAGAGAGAGGCACAATCTTTCTATGACGACTTTTCCATCTGCCCCCCCCCACCACTACCACGTGCGGCACCCGCCACAAGGCCTCGGTGAACTCCGAAAATCAACCGTCTTCTTCCCAGGCAGGAACTCAACTCCCCCGTTTGGACGTAGGAACTCAACTCAACAAACTGCTTTTTCTCAAAATTCCCCCAAATCATCAGCGCTTCCGGGCATGACGTCATTCACCTCCCACGGTCCTATTTTCTATCTGGGATCACTGTTTTGACATCTCTGAATGACACATCCTCCCCGCGCGCGCGTGCACACCTGCGCTCATGTTTGCACCTAACTAACCCATGTATTAAGCGAAAGGTTCTCAGCCTAACTAAACCGAAAAGCAAGATATATAAAACGAAATCCCTCGGCCATTATATTACAATATTGGATTCTCCTACCCCTTGGATTTCCTCCATGGATCATTTATATATATATATATATATATATAAACACGCACATTTATCTATATGTGTCTAAATTCATCAGAAAAAATTTAACACGAAAACTATTTTAAACAATCATTGTCATAGTATCGTACATTCAAAAGCGCTCATAGAGCAATGGTTATCATTGAAGGGCTACCCGAGTTCAAACCCTGAACGAGGCAGCTTGCATTTCTCGTATCGCTGATACACTTAGGAAAGGTATAGATCCAACTATTCTCCTTTCCGCTAGAAGTAGATTGTAGGTCAGACTCGGTTCCTTCATTTTGGTATGGCCATCAGTCTAGGAGAAAGAAAACAGAATTCAAAACTGTCTTCGACCTGGAGAGGGATGGGCTCCTATGATGTCGCAGTCCACGGGGACTCCCTCCATTCTAGAAATTTTGAACTTCAAGATGAATTAGTGAAATTGTATGTAAGTTTTATGGTTTTAGGGCATTGTCTTCTTGGTTGGGATGAGAACTATTCAACCACCCCTATCTATCTATCTATCTATCTATCTATGGTGATTAAAAAAATGTTAACACCTTTATGGGAGTAACTTTACGATGTAATTTTAAACAATCTCCACCTGTGTCAAGACATTATTGGAATCTCCCACTGGTATTAAAAATATTTCAATATTTCTACCGGAGTTTCTTTATTAGAAAAACAGAACAGATATTAAGGAGATGACCTGTGGGAGATTCCAATTATGTATTGACAGGGGTGGCGAACAGGTGTAGATTTTAAAATGATAATATAAAAGAACTCCCATGGAAATGTTAACATTCCTTAAAACAACCTATATATATATTTTTACGCATGTGTGTCAGAGAGAGAGAGAGAGAGAGAGAGAGAGAGAGAGAGAGAGAGAGAGAGACCCACCAAAGTAGGTTTAATGAGAAAAAGAAAATATAACATCCCAAGTAGGAAGGATGAAAATTTTTGTAGATCATATCGGCTTCTCTTGACGATCTCAACCAAATATCCACCCTCGGGTAGATTGTGAATCCATAGACATTAAGACTGGATATCTTAACACTACCGTGTTCCGCTGTCTGTCTGTCTGTCTGTCTGTCTGTCGAAGTCTGCCTATGTGTCTATAAAGAGGATATGAATTTAGCGAAAAAAGTAAAAACCAAACAAAACAAAAAATAAAAAAAAAAACAACAAAAAAGAACACCCCCAAAACTTTCAAAACAGACTCAAACGAAATCATTAAAATATGAACTGAAAACAGACACGGGGCACGCTTCGTTTAGTGTAATGGTTCGCAAACTAGACTAGCAAACCATTACTTGTGAGTTCGAGTCTCACTGGGTGCACCATGCATGCGGCTTTGTGCCACATCTATGCAAAGATCTATCATCATCATCATCATCATATCGTGCTGGCAGCACGGATATCCCTGACCCTCTCTCGCCACTCCTCCCTATCGTTCATCGCCCTAGGTAGGTCTTCAGGACAACAACCTGTATCCTCACATAGCTGCTGAATGTACGTTCGAGCTGGTCGTCCTACACGATATATATATATATATATATATATATATATATACTCGATTTATATACACACACACATGTATATATACACACACTATATATATATATATATTCAATGTATGCATATTTATATATATATATCCACAATGGACTCACGCACACACACACACACACACACACACACACACACACACACACACACACACACACACATATATATATATATATATATAGTCTCAATATTTATACATATACAACAGATGTGAATACAAATATTTCTATGACAAACACACTTACATACACACAGATATAAACACACAACCGTGTATATATATATATATATATATATATATATATATACAATACGCATATATATATATTTGTATGATACACATACACTCACGCACAAACTTACACACACACACACACATAAATATATATATTCACATTTGTACATACACATATAAATAGACTTGCATATTCACACACAAACCTTCACACACACATTCACACACTCACTCACACACACACACACACACTCACACACACACACACTCACACACACACTCACACACACACACACACACACACACACACTCACACACACACACACACACATATATATATATATATTCACACTATTCATGATACACACACGCACACATATACACACACTCATATATGCACACACAAACTTACACACATACATGCACATACATATATACATGCACAAACGCACATACACACACACACACACACATATATATATATACACGCACGCTTACACACACATGCATACACACATACACACACACACACACTATATATATATGTGTGTGTGTGTGTGTGTGTGTCTGAATGTCAAGATTGGTTAATTAAGCGGTAAACACATGGCTCTTAAGATGCACACCACCGCCGCCATCTCCGTCGCCGCCGCCACATCCGGATGTTTGGCCGAGAAAAAACCTGGCAAAGCGCAAGGGTTGCCATAGTTTTTTGACGATCAAACTTTTAGTACTAAGCAAGATAAGACCAGTGCAAATGTAGAGATGGGCGGTACAAGAAAAAGGAAAAAAAAATCATAGAGAGAGAGAGAGAGAGAGAGAGAGAGAGAGAGAGAGAGAGAGGGAGAGAGAGTTTGAGTGAAGATAAAGGAAAAACAAAACCAAAGAAAAAAAGTAAAGGAAAAAACAAACAAACAAAACAAAACTAAATAGAACAAGGCGAATTCCTTGAAAAATAAATGCGACGCATATCACAGCAAAAAAAGGAAAAAGTAACTAAAACAAAAAACCACACACACACACACACACACACACACACACACACACATCTCTGTATATATCACTCACGCACACACACATATGTATATATCACACACACACGCACACACATATATATATATGTATATGACACACACACACACACATATGTATATATGTACATATCACACAAACACACATGTATATGTATATGTATATACACACATACACGCACACACACACACATATATGTATATATAACACACACACACATACATGTATATAAATATATATATCACACACACATGTATATATATATATATATATATACATATACATATATGTATATATATGTATATATCACACACACACACACACACACACATATCACACACACACACACACACACACACATATATATATATATATCACACACACACACACACACACACACACACACACACACACACACACACATATATATATATATATGTGTGTGTGTGTGTGTGTGTGTATTTATATATAACACGACGTTATTCGAAATGCGAGAAGCTTGTTTTCAAACTTTTCCTCAGATTTGAGAAAAAAAAACCCAACTCTATGAACTCCTTATGTCAATTTAATCTTTTCTTTTTCCAGTCTCTATCAACAATCATTAATTTACACGCGATAATACTGTAAAATTATACAACATGGCCGCTCCGTCCGTAGAGATTGTATCCATTACAGAGGAGTAACCGCGCCCCAACCCAACAAAAAACAAAAACAACTAAAAAGTACTCCTTCATTGCCATCTCATTCAGGTCCACTCTGACCCAGAGTGTTAGCATCCGATATGGCCCCATCTATGAGTCAGTGTTATTTGGCATTTAAACTCTGTGCAAACAAAACTAAAACGGGTGTCTTGTCTCTGATACTAAACTGAATTTGGTGGTGTGGTTTCAGTTCTGGAGCATTGGAGAATATAGATTTTATAGATCAAATAGATCTGTTAAGAAATCATTCCCATTTTATTGGAATAATAGGTGCCATATAAAAAGAAAAATTCAAAGAAACAATAGCAGTAAATACTCGTGTAAAAGTCGACTTATTATGACTAATTTTTCACCGGAAAAACAAAGCTCATTCATTACACAAGATATGCTTTCGAAGTCAAAGCTCACATTGTTTCTTGGGCTAACTTTGCAGTAATTTTGATCGAAAGCCCCCCTCCCCCGCATGCCCAAACAAAAGATACTAAAATAAAGTTTTTAATGTCTGCTGGGACTGTAGAATATACCCAGTGCATTTCTGCAGATGGGTAAGACCCCACAGACAAATGTCCTGGATATGACATTGAACAATCTGAGGGTGAGCCTCCAATAATGCTGGAGCTTTAGGGAATGCAGAGTGCCCCTTCATTGACATCACTCTCAGGTCCAATCTGGCCTGGAGTGTTAGCACCCGATATGGTCCTATATATGAGTTAAATAGAGTTATTTGGCTTTTATACTCTGTGCAAACAAATTACTAATGTTAAATTAAATTGTTAAAAATAGAACTGTTTAATCATTCAACTGTGTGAAAACAAATGACTGATGTTTAATTGAATTATTAATGATACATAGCAATACTTGACGGCATTTAATTTCGTTGACTTATGCTAAATTGAATTGCTAGAAATAGAGCAGTTTGATATTTAACTGTGTGTATCTATAAAATGTGTTTACAAATGATATATTTGATATATATGTAAAAACAGGATTGGGCATTAAATTGTGGGGGGAGTATGTAATTTGGTTATTTCAGTAGATTGCTCTCTAAATTATTCCCACCACAAATACAACCCAAAACATTACAATCACGCAAAAGAAATGGAATAGAACACAACGAACATTAAATAACAAACAATTTAATATGCATATAACAGAATATGAAAAACAAAATACATGATGTGTAAATGGCCTTTTTGAAAATAAAGTTTGAAGAAGAGAATAAATTTGTTGAAAGATGTGTGTATGTTCATGTTATCAGAGTCCGTAAATAAGTCGTTCTTACTTACATTAAGTTTATAGCGGGTTTTATGATTGTGGCGACAGCGTGTCTCGTTGATGAAAGAAATTTTGTCGGGTTTTCCTTTTGAATATAATTCTCGGCCATTTGAAAAGAGGTCATGAACTTTAGTTGAGGAAGGAAAGGAATTGGTTGGACATAGTATCGGCTACTGGCTTAGTGGCTTGTGTTCGTCTGTGTCTTCGTTTGTATGTAAGCTTGTGTCTTGTGTGTATGGCTTCCTAACTCTGTGCTATTTATATGCTACAGGTGGATCAAAGAATCGCCCTAAAATCTTGGCGCGTAGACATTTATTGACCTATCAGATTTGTATTTTACTATTTTATTTTCGAGCCTAAATGTTTTCTGTTAGTTCACTTCCGATCCTAATTTTCTAGAATGCTCTATTCCCTGTTTTTAGCTGATTGGTTGAAAAATATAAAAATGTAATTTAAATGCTAATGCGGGTTTGATCCTAAATTTCTAGAATGTTCTTAAGTATGTTTTTATTGCTTATTTTAAGACTAGAAGAAATTTGCATCCCATAAAATAACCAAAAATGGTTGATGTGCCATAAAATCAAGCAAAACCTGAACATAGTTTACTATTTATAACACCTGCGCCTATAATATGTACGAATATTATTAATAGTAAAAAAAAAAATACATAAAAATTTCGTTATCAAGCCTTTGTTTTGGAATTAGCAAGGCTATACGAAACCTCGCTTGGTTTAGACGAACGGGAAATTAAACTAGTTCTTGGATCCGATGACATACATTTTGAAATATTAGTCTAGGATTATGAACACTTGCGTTAATTTTGTAGGCTCACATAGCCAAAAATTAGGGGTCATTCATTACAGGCAAAATATGATTAAACACTTTTTTGTGGAGCTTAAAACGTGGGGTCGCTCGTTACTAGCAAGATTTGATAAAAACACCTTTTTGTAGGGCTTAAAACTAGGGGTCGCTCGTTACTAGCAAGATTTGATACTAGTATTCTATGATAAAAAACATCTTTTTGTAGGGTTTTAAACTAGGGGTCCCTCGTTACTTGTAATATATGATAAAAAGCACTTTAAGGGCTTAAAACTTGGGGTCATGCGTTACTCAAGTATATACAGTATACAGAAATGTAAATATGAACGCAAAATGAACGAGATTCTCTCACTTCTAATTATAAACTGTCCGTAGACGAGTTGAGATGCCGTTAAAATGAATGAATCAATCACAAATAAACATGTGGGGAAATAAAAAGGTCGCTATCATACAATCAATCGTTGGCTGTTCAACTGAAACAAGAGAGAGAAAAGCTTTTCTTTATTTGCAAAAATATTTTCTGAGTTGAATAAAAAAACAAACAAACAAACAAAAAAACAGAAGGGCGGATCAGTTTTCACGTCTTTGTAAATAACTAATTTTGTCGAGGTGTCCTCGTGGCGTAATGGTTAACGTCTTAGACTGTGATATTTTAATAAGTGATTTCGAACCCCTGTCGAGCTATTTCGTTACTTTCAGACTAATACCCTTGGGAAAGGCATGAACTCCCTTATCCCTTTATGTTGGACTGCAACATCATAGTGAGTGAGTTCAAACTCCAGTCATGCTATTATATTCACTTTCGAACTAATACCCTTGGGAAAGGCATGAACTCCCTTATCCCTTTATGTTGGACTGCAACATCATAGTGAGTGAGTTCAAACTCCAGTCATGCTATTATATTCACTTTCGAACTAATACCCTTGGAAAAGGCATGAACCCCGTTATCCCTTTATGTTGGACTGCAACATCATAGTGAGTGAGTTCAAACTCCAGTCATGCTATTATATTCACTTTCGGACTAATACCCTTGAGAAAGGCATGAACCCCGTTATCCCTTTATGTTGGACTGCAACATCATAGTGAGTGAGTTCAAACTTCAGTCATGCTATTATATTCACTTTCGGACTAATACTCTTGGGAAAGGCATGAATCCTCTTATCCCTCCCCATTACATAGTACAACTATTACCGGTCCATTGGTCTAGTGGGTAGAATGTTCGCTTATGATTTGGGAGACGAAGTTCAATCCCAGCTCGAGTCATATTCCAAAATTTTACTTGATACCTTCGTGTTTTGCACAATATTATTAGATACATATTAAGGATAAAGTGGAATAATCCAGGGAAAGGAGTAGCGCCCACTCCTACACCTAGGTGTAGTAGCTATTGAAAAGGGAGCCTTAGGGTCGCCCTCAACTATGGTCGCCAACTTTTATTGTCCTTAAGGTCTTACGTTATTAAAGGTGAATATAGAGAACAATTAATCGATAGAATGGTAAAAAATACTGTAGCATTAAATAACCCAGGAAAGTTGATAAACCATTTAACAAAGAAACCAAACAAAAATAACTGTTATTCATCTTAAAAAAATCAATTGCTGTGTATACTTTAGAATCATCTGAGACCTAAACTGAGACTTTTAGCAGCTGGAAATTGTAGGCTTACCAGTTGCCCTATGCCTAGCTCTACGCCATCTATTCACAGACACAAATTTTGGATCTCGCTTATGGTGCGACTCACTAATATTTACCTAAAATTTAGGCCTCAGTCGCAAGATACCCATATGTATTTGATTCACGTTGAAAAATTCGACTGTGTAAAATCCGTACAAAGGGCATGTTAACCCGTCTTGGGCTATTTCATGCCTGCAAGTTACGGAATTGCGTACATCGTATTAACATTTTGTGCGGTTCCTTAAGAGATTTTGCACACGGTCATATGGTATCAAGTATTCCAATCTAACATAAATAATTCGCAAACATATCTATTTGACCCATAGATGGGATGCTAACAGATAATACCGCTCCGGCTCTGAGTGGACTTGGGAGTAATAGCACTGATGGAGTACTCCATACTCCTCAGATCTCTAGAGATGAAGCCTTACCATCATGTGCAGATTAGTGCATACCCAAGATTCCACCCCTTTTAGGGAGTACGTCTTACCTCTCAGAAGGGGATACAGTCAACATATTCCAAGCCTCACCAACAAAGTGAGAACACGACTGAAAAACAAACAAACAGAAAACAAAAAAAAACAGATACTACACTTTGATATCAGACAGAAGATGTCTTCATTTCCGAGGCTTATTAAATAAGTTTCCAGAGTATTTTCGTATTGGCACTTTTATTGATAGTACACACATGAAACTCTAGTCCCCTTCGAAGTAATCTCCTCCGGATGCAATACACTTGTTGTACCGTTCCAACAACTTCTGGAAGGCCCCATGGAAGTCCTCTTGTGTGAGCGTGTCAATGACCTTCGTCACAGCTTCTTTCATCTCCTCAATTGTCTCATAACGACAGCCTCTGAGCTTAGGGAGTAACCAAAATTCACAGGGAGCAAGCTCTGGACTATAGCTGAGGAACTGTCTTGATGCCCATTTTGGTCAAATAGTCTGTGACAACGATGGAGTTGTGGACTGGTGCATTGTCCAGGTGGAAATTCCACTGACCCGATTTGAAGAGTGCTGGCCTCTTCCCTAGGAATCTCTCCCTGAACTCCCGTAAAACCTCAACATAGTAACCCTAGCCCTAACCCTTTGGCCAATCAACTCTGGTGTATTGACTTCCTTACTCCTCCCACACCTCTCATCATCCCTCACAGACTCCCAGCCTTCCTTGAATCTCTTATACCACTCAAAAACTGATGCTCGACTCATGCAAGATGGTCGAAAAGCAGTCTGATGTATTTCATACGTTTCTGTAGCATTTTTTCCAAGTTCAAAACAGAATTTTATTGCATATCCTTCTTCTAAAGTGTCCTCACGTCCAGATAGCATTTTTGAAATT
>OY757942.1:4942481-4949981 GCA_963585895.1 Sepioteuthis lessoniana
TTTACACTGGCTTGAAGAACCTGGGGTCCCTCGTGTCCAAGATATGTTTTTGTCTTCTTCACCCGGAGTAATTGGCTTTTGGTTCTGCCTCCTACGAACCCTGCCCAAACAACTGCCTTTCTTATTTTCTATTTTCGCTGACGGGAAGGAGTCCCTACTTCCGTTTTAGGGTCCCAGCCAATCATTTGGCTTCTCCCTCCTTCCCCCTTCC
This sequence comes from Sepioteuthis lessoniana, assembly GCA_963585895.1. Classification (NCBI taxonomy): domain Eukaryota; kingdom Metazoa; phylum Mollusca; class Cephalopoda; order Myopsida; family Loliginidae; genus Sepioteuthis; species Sepioteuthis lessoniana. The sequence continues at coordinate 4,942,693 of OY757942.1, forward strand.
GGTGTCCGGCGACCTGAGGTTACTAAGTACCAACATCTGTTGATATCCCCTCTGTGACCTACATTCTTTCTTAACGGTCACTTTTTTGACGGGTTGCCACTGTTCATTCCAACGGGAGGATAGTATTAATCTTATTTCTATCGTCTCCGTGGGATATCACGTGACGCTAGGTACTATAACCATAAAACGAGTTTCTCCCACGAGAAGTATAGGCATAGTACCACGTTATCTAGTTATGTGCGGGAGCTCAAGTATAAAAAAGAAATAGATCCGATACTGAAATGGGAAGTAATAAAGAAATGCCGTAAATATAGGGCTGGCGATAGGGATTTTTTGCTTTGCATGGAGGAAAAATTCGCAATAGCGTCTTGTAAAAGTAGGGATATGTTAAACCAAAGGTCGGAGGTGTTAAATAGTTGTAGACACAAAAGAGCGTGGTTGCTCTATAATTAGGGATAGGTTTAGGAGGGTTTATACCTGAGATTTTGTTTTTTAATAAAAGTAAGGTTTTTTGTTCATTTTATTTGTTTCTTTTGTTATGTGAATTTTAAGCTAGGTAGGTTTTTGGTGAATATAAAAACGGCGTTTTCTCCTTTATCATTGGTCGGTATGAGACTTCCTGATGATCCGTTAAGGTGAAACTTTAGTAGGAGATTTCCGACTCGCGATTTAAGTTAATTTTATATATATGTATATAATCATGTCGTGCTACTAGCATGGATTTCCCTGACCCTCTCTCGCCTGTCGTCTTTATCGTCCATTGCTCCCGGCAGGTCTTCCAGTATCAGTATAGAGCTGTTGCAGATAGGTTCTTGCTGCTCGCCCAGCCCTTGGTCGTCCACGTGAAGGAGAATATCGCTTATAAGTTTGTCCTTACTTCTCCAGCAGTGTTCTGCATGCCTTGTTCGTCTAATTTGGATGGTTTTTTTTAGATAGGTGGTAGGTGGCCGTACAGCTGCTTTTTTGTGGGATGTTGCCTCCAGGATTTGCTCAATATAGCTCGTAGCATTCTTGTGCAATTGCCGTCAATTTTTGTTCTCCATATGCTTAGTCAGTATCCATGTGGTGCATCCATATAATAATATTGCTGGCGAATAGTTTGTAGGGAACTTTATTTTCAAACGAATTGTTAGAGCCTAACTGTTAAATGGTTTCAAGTATTCCTATCTAACACAAGTAATTCTATTTATCAAGTATTCCTATGTAATATAAATAATTTGTTCACTGCTGTATGATTTCAAATAACTAATAATAACTATATTCCTAAGTAAAAGATTGAACCGTTCCATTTGACTCATAGATGGAACTGTAACTAGTATTACCATTCCATTAGGAGGTGCCCGTGGTGTAATGGTTATCGTCGCAGGAAATGGACACGGCGACACGAGACTGATTGCATTTGACATAGCACTAATACCCTTTGGAAAGGTATGAATCCAATTATTCTCCCTTCAGCTATGGGTAAATAGTAGGACAGACAGGGTTCTTCAGCCTTAGTTAGGCAACTAGTCTAGGAGAAGGAAAACTCTGAATTCAAACCTGTTAAAGCTGAGGTTCCCGTGGTGTAATGGTTATCGTCGTAGGAAATGCACACGGCGACATGAGTTCAAATCCTGGACGAGACTGATTGCATTTCACATAGCACTAATACCATAGTGAAAAGTATGAATAAAATTATTCTCCCTCCAGCTATGGGTAAATAGTAGGACAGACTCGGTTCTTCAGCTTTGGTGAGGCAACTAGTCTAGGAGAAGGAAAACTCTGAATTCAAACCTGTTAAAGCTGAGGTTCCCGTGGTGTAATGGTTATCGTCGTAGGAAATGGACACGGCGACACGAGTTCAAATCCTGGACGAGACTGATTGCATTTCACATAGCACTAATACCCTTGGGAAAGGTATGAATCCAATTATTCTCCCTCCAGCTATGGGTAAATAGTAGGGCAGACTGGTTCTTCAGCCTTGGTTAGGCAACTAGTCAGGGAGAAGGAAAACTCTGAATTAAAACCTGTTAAACTCCGCTTACAAATTGACCTTGTGTCATATCCTGCCCGAGCGGAGGGGTTGGTAAATAGCATTACCATTCCAAGTGAAAGTGAACCTGGAAGTAATGGCAATGAAGGCGTATTCCATTTTTACCCATCGTTCCAGAACTGGAGCCTCATCATTACTAGTTTTTTTTTTTTTGTGGGAGTGTAGGGGAGTCTAACTTCTTCCTTAGAAGTGCAGTCAGCGTATTCTAAAGCCAAGAGGGCTCAAATTTTGGATGGTTACTGGTGATTTTTTAATATTCATGCTTAATCAAATATTTTTTTTTGTAAATATTTGTAAGCACAACTGTTTCTATAAATTCACAAGAGAAAAAGAGATTTATTGATTACATTTTCATATTATCCGATCGAATAGATATAGTTCCATAAACGATTTCTCGGGGATTTTTAAAGAAAAATACTGGTTTGGTTTGGTTTGGTTTGCTGCGTTTTATGGCATATCAACCTTTGTAGATTATTTAACGCCAAATCCATTTTTATGTAAATAATCAGTTCTATTTCAAACAATTCAGTTTAGCATAAGTACACAGTTTAATTGTCAAAAACATTTCTATTTCAAACTATTCAAGCAGTTATATGTAACAATCCAGTTAAGTGTAAATACAGTTTTAATGTCAAAAAACAGTTCTATTTCAAATAATTCAGTTGAGGATAAGTACGCAGTTTAAATGTAAGTACGATTTAATTGTCAAAAGCATTTCTATTTCAAGCTATTCAGTTTACTCAAACAATTCATTTTAGTTCAGTGTCATATCAGGACACTCGTTGGTGTGTGGGGGGGGTCTTACCCCTTCTGCAGAGGTGCAGTCAGTGTATTCTACAGCCCCAGCCGACTGGGCAATACACAGAGTTAAATGTCACACAGTTTTATTTCAGATAATTCAGTTCAGCATAAGTACACAGTTTAGACGCAGTTTAAATGTCAAAACAGTTCTATTTAAAACAATTCAGTTCAGCACTAGTACGCAGTTCCAATGTCTAAATAGTTCCATTTAAACTGCGTATTTATGCTAAACTGAATTGTTTTAAATAGAACTGTTTTGACATTTAAACTGCGTACTTACGCTAAATAGAATTGTTTAAAATAGTTCTGTTTTGACCTCTAAACTGTGTATTGATGTTAAACTGAATTATCTGAAATAAAACTGTTTTGACATTAACTCTGTTTATTGCCCAGTCGGCTGGTGGTGCTGTAGAATACACAGACAACACCTTTGCAGAGGGGTAAGAGCACCCAAAGAATTTCCTGGAGATGACACTAAATAATCTGATGGTGAGGTTCCAGTGATGCTGGAGATTTGGTGAATGCGGAGTACCCCTTCATTGCCATCACTCCCAGGTCCACTCTGGCCCGGAATGGTAGCACCTGATAAGGGTCCTATCTATGGGTTAAATAGAACTAAACTACATTCTTATGCTGAACTGAATTGTTTGAAATAGAACTGTTTGACTAAACTGAATATCTCGATATAGAAATGTTTTTTGACAATCAAAGTGTGTACTCGTGCTAAACTGAATTGTTTTAAATAGAACTGAATATTTGCATAAAAATGGATTTGGTGTTAAATAACCTACAAATGTTGATATGCCATAAAACCCAACCAACCAACCAACCAACCAACCAACCAAAAATAAACGTTATTATTATTAAACATTGTTTATAATCAACCTTCCTTGGAATAAACTTAATTAGAATCTACCTATTTTGGAATAAATGCTGTTAGAAATAAACGTTATTTGCAATAAACCTTATTAGAAACGGACCTTATTTGGAATAAACCTTCGTTGAATTACGAGTCAACCTTATTTAGAATAAACCTTCGTTGAATTACGAGTCAACCTTATTTGGAATAAACCTTCGTTGAATTACGAGTCAACCTTATTTGGAATAAACCTTCGTTGAATTACGAGTCAACCTTATTTGGAATAAACCTTCGTTGAATTACGAGTCAACCTTATTTGGAATAAACCTTCGTTGAATTACGAGTCAACCTTATTTGGAATAAACCTTCGTTGAATTACGAGTCAACCTTATTTGGAATAAACCTTCGTTGAATTACGAGTCAACCTTATTTTTTTAGGATATAAAATGTAAGTTAGATAATTATTTTTGGAAGATTATTCGTAATACGTATTTATATTTCATTTTGAAGTTTCACAATTCCTTATAATTATTCAGAAAGTTGTCTGCTTATTGTTCTTTTTTGTTAAGAAACTCCACTTAATGAGATCCCCTCTTTTATTTGGGACATCTTTTTGCATCCAAAAATTTCTCCTTGATGCTTCGCCAATGGTCCGGGAGATCGGGGTTCAATCCCAGGTCGAGTCATACCAAAGACTCAAAAAATGCTACTTGATACCGCCTTGCTTAGCACTCAGCCCTTTAAGGTAAGGATCAAGGATAAAGTGGATGCAGGCAATGGGGTAGCGCCCTCCCTTACACCTTGCTGTAGTAGCTATTGAAAAGAGGGCCTTCAGGTCACCCTTGACTAAGGTCGCCAACTTTACGTTTTATGCATAGAATATCCCTTTCTGAATGACCCCTTTCGATAAGCCCCGCCGACAGAGAACAGTTTAATTTCTGTGCGTACATCTTTTAAAATATTTTTTAGGGACTATGAAAGTACGTTTTTTGTTAATCAATTGAGAGTTGATAGCAAAACTCTTGGGAGCTTCGGCATAATTCACGTACAATAAATGTAATTCTCTAACCTCAAGGCATAAAATAACCCTAGAAAAATTTGCCGTTGAAACCAACCAATCGATCAATCGATCAATCAATCGATCAATCAAGCAATCACGTCACCTTCTTAATTCCATCGCGATTTCAATTGCTTTTTGTCAGCTTCCGATTTCATATCTGACGATTTTTCTTTCTTTGAATATCTTGTTTTTTTTCTGTCATTTTCTTTAATTCTTTTTCTTTTTTTTATATTATTTTTGTTTCTTTGAATTATTTATAAGTCTGTCTTTCAATCACATTACATTATCGATTAGTCTATTTTCTATCTGATAAGATTAAGACTTTCTTTCTTTCTTTCTTTCTTTCTTTCTTTCTTTCTTTCTCATTATAGTATTTAATAGTCTCTCTTTTTGTCCAGTACAATCGGCTGGGGCTGTAGAATAAAACCGACTGTATTTTTGCAAAGGGATAGGTTCCCCTAACGAATGTCCTGTATATGACTCTAAACAATTTGATGGTGAGGCTCCAGTAATGTTGGAGCTTTGGGGAATGTGGAGTACTCTTTCATTGCCATCGCACCTAGCTCCACTCCGGCACGGGGTGGTAGCACTTGATAGGTTCCTATCTATGGGTCAAGTAAAACTGTTCGACATTTAAACTGAGTGCAAATAAATGGCTAATAGTAAATTGAATAGCTTGAAATAGAACTGTTTGATCATTTAACTGTATGTATATAAATGACTGTTTAATTGAATTGTTAGTGATACATAGCAATACTTGGAATCATTTAACTTTGTAGACTTATGTTTACAAATCATATATATCTGATATATATGTATATACTGCATTTGGCTTTATATAACCTACAATGGTTGATATGCCATAAAACTTAACCAAACCAAACTAAAGCATTTTTTTGTCTTTTTACATCATTTATTCGTCTATCTTTCTATTTCACTAAATTATTTTCATCATTTAGCGTTTTCGGAATATTGTCTTCATCTTTATTGATATTTCCACAACGTTTCGGCTGATACGTCCCCAGGCTTTTTTCAGGTATTTGTCGAACTCAGGAACCTACTCAGAACTTCGAACTACGTCCTTTATTGAATCCACTGCGTTCGCCTGCCCTGATTCCGTTAGCCATAACCGGGTACAAGAGTTAAGTATTCCTGTATTGTTACTCGCCTGTCGTCAGGATTGAACCTGCAACCACTAGATGATTGTCTCCTTAGAAAGCTTAGGGAACCAACGTTTATAGTCCGTCTTCTATCTCATTATATCATTTATTAGTCTGTCAACATTATTCAATTATTGTTTAGTCTCCCTTTCTGTCTAATGTCATTTTAAAACGTTTTTCCTTTTTTTCCCCTTAGTATCAGTTAATTGCTTTATACTAAAAATAAATAAAACTTTCCCAGAAACAACCAGTGAAGCATGAAATAGCTAAGTTGACTTTTCAATTAAACGGACGCATCTTATGTGTGTTCCATTCTTCAGAGGTGGTCAATTCACGAAATATCACAATTCAAGCGTTACCTACCTCTCTCTTTTTACGCATTCATTTTGAATTTGTTTTCAATTTCACAGCACACACACACACACACACACACACACACACACACACACACACACACACACACACACACACACACACAAAGTACATACGAGGATCATTAAATAAGTTTCCAGACTTTTTTCGTAAGGGCACTTTTATTGATAGTACACTCATGAAACTCTACTCCCCTTCGAAGTAATCCCCTCCGGCTGCAATACACTTATTGTACCGTTCCAACAACTTCTGGAAGGCCCCCATGGAAGTCCTCTTGTGTGAGCGTGCCAACAACCTTCGTCACAGCCACTTTCATCTCCTCAATTGTCCCATAACGACAGCCTCTGAGCTTAGGGAATAAGCAAAAGTCACAGGGAGCAAGCTCTGGACTATAGGGAGGCTGAGGAACTGTTTTCATGCCCATCTTAGTCAAATAGTTTGTGACAAGGATGGAGTTGTGGACTGGTGCATTGTCCTGGTGGAAATGTCACTGACCCGATTTGAAGAGTGCTGGCCTCTTGTGACGGAATCTCTTGCTGAACTCCCTTAAAACCTCAACATAGTAACCCTAACCCTTTGGTCAATCAACTCTGGTGTTTTGACTTCCTTACTCCTCCCACACCTCTCATCATCCCTCACAGACTCCATGCCTTCCTTGAATCTCTTATGCCACTCAAAAACTGATGCTCGATTCATGCAAGATGGTCTAAAAGCAGTCTGAAGCATTTCATGTGTTTCTGTGGCATTTTTTCCAAGTTTAAAACAGAATTTTATTGCATATCGTTCTTCCTCACGTCCAGATTGCATTTTTGAAATTCACCTGCAGTGACAATCAGGCTTTAGTAGGGTGTATTCCAATTGCTGCTGTAGCTGTTCATTTGAACGTGAAATCATAAAAATTGGTCGGTCATCTCATAAGATGTATAGCAATAACATACTGAATTTTCAAGAGTCTACGACGATTTTAAATGCCTGTAGAAAAAAGTCTGGAAACTTATCGATGGG
>OY757942.1:4954981-4969981 GCA_963585895.1 Sepioteuthis lessoniana
AACGATTACAAACGGGAATTTAACTTGAAATATGGGAAGTAAATATGTGACAATTTAAAAAAAAAAAAAGAAACTATGTCACAACAGTATTTAATAAGTTTCCCAATATCTATAAATTATAATTGGTCCTCTATTTACTTAGAGAGGGGCAATCTACAGAAATATAAATCGGCTCTAAGATGTTCAAATGGATTTAATTCCTGGCTTTATGTAAAACAGAAAACCAATCATCCCGGTAGTCGGTCCTGCAACTATTTGTAGTTAAAAGATGTTACCTATATATATATACATACATATATATATATATATATATATATATATATATATATATATATATATATATATATATATATATATATATATATATGAATATGTATATTTAGGCAGCATTTCTTCGTTAATGCAAATTTCATTAAACATAATAGACATTTTATGTCTACATATTTTCTTCTGGATCCGTTCGAATTCCCGTATTACTTTTATCGTATTCGGGGGGAATTGATTTAGGTATTGTCCATAGTTGTACGTATCCCTAGTACTTTCTGCCCGACTTTCGGCCATCATCAGGGGCGAATCTATTACAAAAGTATGGCAAACGTAATAATCTTCAACGGCAAAGACGTCCTTACACAGTAGTAATTTGCTAAAACAAAAGTTACATCACTTTTGTAATAGATTCTCCCCTAATGATGGCCCAAAGTCGGGCAGAAAGTACTAGGGATACATACAACTATGGACAATACCTAAATCATCCCCCACCGAATACGATAAAAGTAATACGGAAATTCGAACGGATCCAGAAGAAAATATGTAGGCATAAAATGTCTATTATGTTTAATGAAATTTGCATATATATATATATATATATATATATATATATATATTATATATATATATATATATATAGTGTCGGTATATGTGGGTATATATGCATATAAAGCGTGTAGGTATATATGTATATAAAATGTATATATGTGTAGGTACCTATATATATATATATATGTATGTGTATGTGTAGATATATATGTGTAGATATATATGTATATAAAACTTAGGTATGTTTAGGTATGTATATATCTGTGTATGTGTGTGTATGTTGATATTAGCAGGTATATATATCGATATAATGTATATGTATGTGTGTATGTTGGTATGTGTAGCTATATATGTATATAAAGTATACGTATGTGTAGGTATATCTATATATATATATATATATGCGTGTGTGTCTGTATGTGTATGCTGTTATGTATGAATATAAATGTATATGAATTGCACGTATATGCAAGTTTATGTATGTGTATGCGTATGTATGAATGTATATATATATATATATATGTATGTGTGTGTGTATGTGTGTGTATATATATATGTGTGTGTGTATGTATGTGTGTGTATATATATATATATATATATATATAAATGTATATGTAGATGCATATACATGTACGTATACATATATTCATATATATGTGTGCGTATGTATATATATATATATATATATGTGCGTGTGCAAGTATAAATGTATATATATATGTGTGTGTGTGTGTGTGTGTGTGTGTGTAACTATATGTATACGAACTAACAGCTGCCAAGCACGGTCAGCTCTGTTCGCTATTAAGCACGGTTAATATATATATATATATATATATATATATATATATATATATATATATATATATATATAAACCGTACTTACATTTAAACTGCGTGCTTATGCTCAACTGAATTATTTGATATAGAACTGTTTTTTTGACATTGAAACTGTATTTACACTAAACTGAATTGTTTAATATAGAACTGATTTGACATTTAACTGTGTGTAAACAAAATCGGTACTTATACTTAACTGAATTGGCTGAATTAGAACTGCTTGACTAAACTGTATAGCTTGAAATAAAAATGTTTTTCACAATTAGAATGTATTTACATTTAAACTGCTTACTTATCCTAAACTGAATTGTTTGAAATAGAACTATTTTCATAAAAACGGATTTGGCATTAAATAACCTACAAAGGTTGATATGCCATTAAACCCCCAACCAACCAATCGTGTTGCCATGCCCATTAACAATGACGTTATCTATTGTACCGCGAACACCTCTAAAGAATTAATGAATGAATATTAATTTTCAAAGCTCTTTGCTTTGATGTGGCTCAAGGCCGAATGAATGGGGCGCCCACTGAGACTCGAACTCACTCGTATCGGTTTGCTGGTCTAGCTTGCTAACCGTTACACCACCAGAGGTGCCCAATTAATGAATGAATATATGTATACAGTTTTTTCGTCTCATTTTTATAATTGATTATGATTCCAAAGATACACCTTCACGAATTAATATTGCCCTATTGATGGTTTGATAGAAAAAAAACCTAAACGTTTAATAATTTGCTGATTATTCAACAATAAAATCTTTCACTGAATACCTTGTTTTTTTCCTATTTTGTTTTATTTAGATCTATCTATCTATCTATCTATCTATCTATCTATCTACGTCTGTGTTTGCTGTAATATGTGCCTGTGCGAATATATAATGATTGATGTGTTCGTGGCAAAATATTATAAGTGTATACACAGACAGTAAATGATCGTCAATAAAAAAAAATCGTTTAGTATAACCACTGTTACCCACCTCATTGCGCAAGCATACACTCACACACACACACACACACACAGACACGGACACAGTCATACACACACACACATGGACACATTCACACACACACACACACACACACACACACACACACACACACACACACACAGACACGCGCACACACACACGCACACATGGACACATTCACACACACACACACACACATACGCACACACAGACACATTCATACGCACACACACACACAGACACACACACACACACACGGACACACACACATATGCACACACAGACACATTCACACACACACAACACACACACACACACACACACACACACATGGACACACGCATACGCACACACGGAGACACATATGCAGTGTGTCGGTTTTGTTCAACCTTTTAAATGACATACATTCAGCATCATAGACTCTAAAACAGTTATTTTTTTTATACCCAACTATTTTTTTACGGACGCAATCTCACATGTTTTTTTCTTTATATATGAGACCATCATAAATAATTGTATATATGAAAAGTAATATGATCTTTTATGCGTACATATGTACTTTCTATGTGTCAAATCTGAGATTTCTACCATTGTATTTGTCTGCGTTAAGATATTTGCACTTCACGTATAAAAAGAGACATAAAATGTATAATGAAAAAAGATGTCGAAAAGTCTTTAAAAAATTTTTAAAACTTGAAATACACTAATTGTATACCTCACCGAAGGGTAAAACCCTCGCTCCAAGTGGTGTCCTTGGTATGACATATCTCTGTGTGTGCTCTGTTATAAGAAATGTTATATTTTATTGACGATGATCTGATGTTGAGGTTGCAGTTTTGGAGATCTGGAGAGAAGGGAGTACTCCTTAATTACTATTACTCCTAGTTCCACTCTTAGCCGGAGTGGTAGTACCTGTTAGGGTCCCATCTATAGGACCGTGTACAAAAAAAACAAACTCTTAAAAAATAACTTCAAAAATATAATGATCAACGTATAAAGAACACAATTCCTTAACTTCTAGGTATCAAATAACCCTAGACGAGTTAGCATAACGTTAAAACCAACTACTTAATGAATCAACAATTTATATTACCAGGTCATACAGAGTAATGAGAAATTTCGTTAGGGTAACACAAACATTGTTTAAATACAAGAAAGAAAGAAAGAATGAAAGAGAGAAAGTGAGAAAGAACGAGAAAAGAAAGAATGAAAGATAGAAAGTGAGAAAGAACGAGAAAAGGAAGAAAGAAAGAAAGAAAGAAAGAAAGAGAAAAGAAAGTAAGACAGATAGAAAGTAAGAAAGAAAGAAAAAAAGAGAATGAAAGAGAGAAAGTAAGAAAGAAAAAAGAAAGAAAAAAATAACCAGAAAAAGAAAGAAAGAACGAGAAAAAGAAAGAAATGAACGAACGAAAGAAAGAAAGAAAGAAAGAACGAGAAAAAGAAAGAGAAAACAAGTCAAAATGAAAGAGAAATCGAAAATGAGAGAAACATCGTCTTGTATAGGGATACATAAAATTAACCAAAGAATTTTACTCCGGATAAGAAGCAAATAAACTTGTAATTATTTTGGTCCAGTTTTCCACATCGCATTTACCGTGAATCGTGGGGGAAGAGAGATAGGGGTGAGGAGAGGGGGAGGGAGGGAGGAGATGGGAAGAGAGAGAGAGAGAGAGAGAGAGAAGAGATAGAGAGAGTGAATCGCTCGTCTTGTCGGTGGGGCTTAGAATAAGCAGACTGTCTCCCTGCCGAGGAATAATACCCCCCCACAAAAAAGGGTGTCCTGATTATCACACTAAACTGAATCTGATACAGATGCTCCAATTCTAGAGATTTGGGGAGTGTAGAGTACCCTATCATTGTCATTACTCCCAGGTCGATGTATAGTTTGAAAATTATACGTTTTCGATGGGACCGTGTGCAAAAAATAAAAAATAAAAATAGCAAAAAAAGAAGAAAAAACTTTACCTAAAATGTACTTAAAAACGCAATTCTCTTACCACTAGCATAAATTAACCCTAGATGAGTTGACATGCCATTAAAATTAATCATTAATTTTGTGAATTGAAGAGGCCGTGTGTGTCTATTTGTCTCATGTATGTAATACCAGAAAATGTCTCATGTACGTAGAACCAGAAAATGTCTCATGTACATAATACCAGAAAATGCCTCATGTACGTAATACCAGAAAATGTTTCATGTATGTAATACCAGAAAATGTCTCATGTACGTAATACCAGAAAATGTCTCATGTACGTAGAACCAGAAAATGTCTCATGTATGTAATACCAGAAAATGTCTCATGTACGTAATACCAGAAAATGTCTCATGTACGTAGAACCAGAAAATGTCTCATGTACGTAGAACCAGAAAATGTCTCAAGTACGTAGAACCAGAAAATATCTCAAGTACGTAGAACCAGAAAATGTCTCATGTACGTAATACCAGAAAATGTCTCATGTATGAAATACTAGAAAAAGCCGCATCAACCTCTGTTTTCAATAAGCTAAAATGTATACATAGTTTTTTTTCAATAAATTTTTGAATTTATGTAAAAAGAGCACTTAATATTTTGGGGCCCTATGCAAGAAAAGTTTAGAAGCTATTGTTCTAAGCAGTCATTGTTGTCTTATAGTTGCACAATATACAATACACGTATGTTCATCAGTCGACTACGAGTCAGAACATCTGAATAGCAACATACATAATAAACCTTTCCTGATAAAAATCCACGCTCGGAGAATGGAAACCAGTTGTCAGAAAATTCAGGAAGGAATAAGTCACTATATCCCGATTGCGCATTGGTCACACAAGACTTACGAATCCCTCTTTTAATCACAGCATGTCAAACATCCGACACAATTTAACAATTTCTTCCAAAATGCAGAAATTTAGCCATCAAAATACAAAGTTTTTTCAGCGCAAACTGTATGAAGGACTTTTTTTGGAAATATCGACATAGATGTAATTTTATTTCTTTCAAGTGAAATAAAATTGTATAAAAGACTGTAAATGTAAATATATAGCTGACGAATGGAAGTGCTTGCTGGTCGGTCAACACTGGTGTGTCCATGTGTTGGAGTCCATCGGAGAACGTTGCTAATGAGTTTGTCCTTACTTTACTATTATATCTTGAAAGTTTTTCTTGAATCATTTATGAGGCAAATTTCGGACTGTTATTGATAGGATTTCCATTATATGGAGATCTTATCTCTGTCATGAAATAAAACGGAATTTCTTCCAAATTGTAGTCGTGCCAGTACTACTGTATAGCCGTACCCATTGGACTCTAACAAAGTTCTTTGACAAAAGCAAAAAGGGAACCACACAAAGATGCTGCTAGACTTTTATTTAACACATCCTGAAAGCCACATCTTACAAAATAGCAGTTGTACGGCCATTTTCCCGCCAGCCATGTGCCACATCCAAGCGAAAAGCTTAGTAAATTACTATCTTTACTAAACCCCTCCGCTCAGTCAAGATATGACACAAGGTCAATTATTTTAAGCGGGGTTTAACAGGTTTGAATTCAGAGTTTTCTTTCACCAAGACTAGTTGCTTCGCCAAGGCTAAAGAACCCAGTCTGCCCTACTATTTACCCATAGCTGTAGGGAGAAGAGTTGGATTCATACCTTTCCCAAGGGTATTAGTGTTATGTGAAATGCAATCAGTCTCGTCCAGGTTTGACCTCGAGTCACCATGTCCATTTCCAACTACGATAACCATTACACCACGGGTACCTCCCACTATCTATCTATCTATCTATCTATCTTAAATGACAAAAATTGTCACAGTGTAAATTTACAATGATGGTGTTTATGAGTACCATTACTTCACGTCGGGTCCATAAATTCGTACATGTGCGTCGGCCACCTGTCAACGCTTATGTAATCCACCAACATCCGGGCTTTGATTGACAATTCGCCCACGCGCCGACAAACTATTCTTCCGGCAACCGAGAATGACGGGTGGGCCATGTGTTTCGCACGTGCGCATACTTAGTGACCTTTTCATCATAATACAAGAGCACACACACACACATACACACACACACACACACAAGCTTATTGTTTACTTACGAACAAAATCAATTATGTGAATGTATAATATTTTATTTTGTACATAATTCTTCCTGGATAAACATATTTATACCTTTGGCTCCATGTTTGGCACACGATGTAAGAAAGTAATCATCATTTGATTTGTGATGTGGATATCAAGAATATCTATCTATCTATCTATCTATCTATCACAGTCTTGGTCTATGTTTCATAAACAGCTCAAAACAGCGAAAATCATTTTATCGATTGTATGAGAGTCATTCAATAAATATGGTTGATTTTTGTTTTTTACATTTATGGAAAAAAATTAGTGAAAATATCATTTTTTTCAAAACAATTCTCTCTTATTTATTGAATGAACGTCACAGAAAGATAAGTTGATTGACAGTTAGATATATTCCTTTTTTTTTTACCGAAGGACCTCGAAGATAAATAGATAGAGAGATGATTAGATATATCCCTCTTATTTACATTTTACATATATCATAGATAGATAGATAGATAGATAGATTCCTCTTATTTATTGAAGGACCCGCGTATTTATTATTTATTCAGTCAGTTGGGGCTTAGAATACACCGTCTTCATCCTATGTATATACTTGTATGTTTATCTATAGAATATTCAGGGTATATGCTTTCTAATCCACATACAATATCATTTAATGTTTTCCATCTATCAAATTATTCTTTTTTTATTAATATTATATGCATATATATATAAAGTTCTTTATATATATATATATATATATATATTTGCGCGCGTGTGTGTAGTTAGGAAGCAGTCGTTCATTTAAGCATGTTTCATTAAATAATAAAGACAAATTTTGTCTGTATAATTTATTCAAGATCCTTTCAAGTTTTATTTTCAGGTTGGATTTGGTAGATGAATTTCCTAAAATTGTTCCGAGCGCTTTCGAACCATTCATAGGCCATCATCAGGGGTTGCTTGCTTGTGTAAGGTGTGTTTGTTTTTTTTTTTTTAAGAGTTTTGAAAGTTTTTATAACATAACAAAAATATGCGAACGCAGAGTTAAATAAAGACAGGGTAACTGATGTATTTAACTAATATATATATATATATATATATATATATATATATATATATATATATATATATAAGTGTCTCATCAACCGAAAAAGACATCGACACGTGACTTACAAAGGCATGGACAGCTATCGATAGGCTATCGGTCAAATGGAAGTCAGATAAGATGAAACGCAGTTTCTCTCTAAGCAGTGGTCGTGTCGATACTGCTATATGGATGCACTATATGGACGCTAACTTAACGTATGGAGAAAAAGCTAGGCGGTATCTACACAATAATACTGCGAGCAATATTGAACAAGTC
Source organism: Sepioteuthis lessoniana (assembly GCA_963585895.1). Classification (NCBI taxonomy): domain Eukaryota; kingdom Metazoa; phylum Mollusca; class Cephalopoda; order Myopsida; family Loliginidae; genus Sepioteuthis; species Sepioteuthis lessoniana. Next base: position 4,963,013 of record OY757942.1, read on the forward strand.
CTGGAGGCAACACCCAACAAAGCACCAGCTGTACGGCCACCTACCTTCCATCACGAAATCTATCCAAGTTAGACGAACCAGACACGCAGGACACTACTGGAGAAGCAAGGACGAATTCATAAGTGATGTTCTCCTATGGACCCCCTCATATGCCCGAGCAAAAGCAGGACGACCAGCTCGAACCTACATACAGCAGCTCTGTGAGGATACGGGATGTAGTCCTGAGGACCCACCAGAAGCGATGAACGATAGGGAAGAGTGGTGAGAGAAGGCCAGGGATATCCGTTCTGGCGGCACGACATGATGATATATATATATATATATATATAAATGTATAATATCAGACAAAACAGACAAGTATTTGATGTTGAGTGTTTTATTGGTCTTTTTATGGTGGGGAATGAGATGTCGCGATAGTGGAAGAAGACAGTTTTAGAACAGTTTGAGATCTCGTTCACCAATGTCAAAAGCAAATGAAAAACTCAACTCAAAATCCTTCCTTGTCATTTTTAAGGAAACCAGCCAACAAGAAAATCTCCTCTTTAAATACACACACACACACACACACACACACATTACACCTTGGTCCACTCACACTCGGAGTAGTTGTACCAGTGAGGGTTCCATCTAAGGGTTGAATACATCTGTTTAAAAAATATTCGTATTCGACTGGACCGTGTGCAAAAAGACATACAACTAAAAAGAAAAAGAAAAAGAAAAAAGAAACAAAAAAGCAAAAACAAATAACCCTCTTCAACCCCACAAAATAAACAAACTAACAAACAAACAAAACAAAACAAAAAACAACAGAACTTTCTAAAACACTTACACAAAGAATGTTAATATGAAAGTGCTAGCCCACGATAACCCTACGTTCAAAAGTCTACCCTGTCCCAGATTTCGAAAGACTGTAATATCCCTACGTTCAAAAGTCTACGATGTCCCAGATTTCGAAAGACTGTAATATCCCTAAGTTCGAAAGTCTACGATGTCGCAGAGTTCGAAAGACTGTAATATCCCTAAGATCCTATATGGAGGTGACCGTGGTTGGTTATCGTCGCAGGAAATGGACACGGAGACACAAGTTCAAATCCTGGACGAGACTGATTTCATTTCACATAGCACTAATACCCTTGGGAAAGGTATGAATCCAATTATTCTCCCTCCAGCTCTAGGTAAATAGTAGGACAGTCGAACAGACAGCAGAAGGAAAAAGCTTAACAGAGGTAAAAATGCGCTATCACCATTACTTTTTGTAATAGCGATGATGCCATTCAATCACAAACTTAGGAAATGCACAGGCGGATACAAATGTCATCAATCACAAGAAAAAAAATCATCCACCTAATGTTCATGGACGACATCAAACGGTTTGTCCAAAATGAAAAAGAAATGGAAACTCTATTATAGGCAGTGAGAATTTTCAGTCAGAATATAGGGACGGAATTTGGCATAGAAAAATGTGCCAAGCTAATAAGGAAAAGTGGAAAACGATAAATGACGGAAGGAATAGAACTACCAAATCAAGACAAAATTAGAACTCTTGGAGAAAAGTAAACTTACAAATACTTGGGAATATTGGAAGCGGACACCATCAAACAAGCGGAGATGAAAGAAAAAAAAATTAAAAAAGAATACTTCAGAAGAACGAGAAAACTACTCGAAATCAAACTACATAGCAGAAATCTCATCAAAGGGATATATACCCTTGGTGTGTCCTTCTCATAAGATACTCGGGGCCATTCTTAAAATGTGGACCAGAAAAGAACTGCAACAAATGGATCAGAGAAGAAGAAAACTTATGACAATGCTTAAGGTCTTACATCCCAGAAATGACATAGACAGACTATATGTGTCAAGAAAAGAAGGAGGAAGAGGACTTACCAATATTGAAGATAGCGTTGATGCATCGATACAACAACTCGAAGACTATATAGAAAAGTGCGGAGGAAGAGGGATTAAAGCCACCAGAAACAATACCGACAACACAAGCATCAACAGAATAAAAATAACTAGAAAACAAAAATGGGAAGAAAAACAACTTTTTGGACGTTTTAAGCGAATAATAAGCGACATCTCACACAAGAAAACGTGGACGTTGCTAAGAAAGGGAAACGTTAAGATAGAAACCGAATCTCTTCTAATTGCAGCACAAAAGAATGCCACAAGAACCAATTATATCAAAACGAGAATAAATAAGACGCAAGAAAATAGCAAATGTAGGTTTGTGGTGATAGAGACAAAACGATCAATCACCTAATAAGCGAATGTTGCCAAATAACACAGAAAGAGTATAAGACTAGATACGACTGGGTGGGCAAGAAGATCCACTGGGAATTGTGCAAGAAATTAAAATTTGACCAAACGATCAAATGGTATATGCGCAACCCAGAACTTGTCCTTGAAAATAATACACATAAAAATCTCTGAGATTTTGAGATACAAACGGGTCATCTAGTCTCGGCCAGACGAGCAGACCTAGTAATAGTCAACAAAGAAAAAAAATGAGAACGTGCTAAAGAGTGGACTTTGCCACTCTGGCTGACCACAGGATAAAGCTGAAAGAACGCGAAAAGAGAGAAAAGCGAAAAGTACCAAGACCTTGCTAGAAAACTGAAAAAAAACAACAACTATGGAACATGAACGTGACGGTGATACCAATTGTAATTGGCGCACTCGATACAGTCACCAAAGGATTGGTACTGGGACTGGAGGACTTGGAGATAAGACGACGAGTGGAGACAATCCAAACTACAGTATTGTTGAGATTGGCCAGAATATTGCGGAGAGTCCTGAAGACTTGAAGAGACTTGCTGTCATTCAAACTCCAGTTGAAAACCATCGGCTAATGCTGGTGTGAAAACTCTCAAATGAGGAAAATAATAACTAAAGCATTACTAAGATTGGCCAAAATACTGAGAAGAGTCCTGGAGACTTGAAGAGACTTGCTGTCACTCAAACTCCAGTTGAAAACCATCGGCTAATGCTGGTGTGAAAACTCTCAAATGAGGAAAATAATAACTAAAGCATTACTAAGATTGGCCAAATACTGAGAAGAGTCCTGGAGACTTGAAGAGACTTGCTGTCACTCAGACTCCATGGAAAGACTATTAACTAACGTTAGTGTGAAAAACCTGCAAGGAGTAATTATAAACAACTGGGTATTGTTTTTCTATCAATTATGAATGTTTCCGTTTAAAACGAGAAAGAGAGAAAAAGAAAGGTTGAAAAAGAGGAATGGAATCGTAAGCGAGAGCCCCCCCACCAAAAAAAAAAAAAATTGAAAAAAAAAGATGAAAGAAAGAAAGAAAAAAAACAAAGAAAAGAAAAAAGGAATACTTGGAAAACACAAAATTAAGTGCTCAGTTGGGATTCCAATTCGTCGTTGTTGTACCGAAAAGTAAGGCCGGTGTGAATATTGCCCAAAATAACTGATGCAAGAGTCTCTTAAATTTATCACCGTCACTTATTTTATCATCACCGGGACGATTCAAAGGTTGGACAGCATGGCATCATTTTGCTGGGGTCGACCATGATCGACAAATAATGATCTTTCCACATGTTCCATTTTGTCTCAGCATCATTTCCTTCTAACGACCTCTTTTATTTATTTCATTCTATCTATCTATCTATCTATCTATCTATCTATCTATCTTAATCTGTTCGTATCTATCTATCTATCTATCTATCTATCTATCTAAATACACGTACTAAACCATGTTTCTCCCAATTGGGCCCAACGCCTTAGGGGGCCCAGCGCTAGAGTACTCTTAGCTCATCAACTATACGTAACACATTGCAATATACATATTTACCCAACCCTCCTGTACGAGTAGAATGCAACACAAGGTCAATTTTTTAAGCAGGGTTTGAATTTTGCGTTTTCTTTCTTCTAGAATTGTTGCCCTACCAAAGTTGAAGAACCTAGTCTGCCCTACTATTTACCCATAGCGGGAGAATAATCGGATTTATACTTTTCACCAGAGTATTAGTGCTATAAGAAATGTAAACAGACTCGTCCAGGATTTGAACACACACACACACACACACACACACACACACACACACACACATATATATATATATATATATATATATATATATATATATATATATATATACCTTTAAGAAAAACAAAAAACGGTTACATTAGGATTATAAATTTATTTCTATCCTGTTATGGGTATTGATATGAATCAATAACACCGAAAATAACAGGATTTTTTCAGATCTAATGGATAAAAAAATTACTTTTAAACGAGCCAGAACGCATTTGTTTGCACATATCTGAATGGCTGCAAGTATTTCTATTTATTGCTTGCACACAGTTAAATGGTTTCAAGTGTAGTAAATGATTTAATAGTTCTATTTAGTCCATAGATGAGCCCTGAACAGGTATTAACATTCTGGGTTTGAGTGGAATTGGAAGTAATGGCACTGAAGTAGTACTCCACATTTTCCAGAGCACTATAACTGGAGTTTCATCATCAATTTGTTTTGTGTCATATTCAGGACACCTGTTCTTTTTTTTTTATTTTTTTATTTTTTTAACCCCGTCTGCAGATATGTAGTCGGCGTATTCTACAGCCCCAGCCGATTGAGCTAAATGGACACAAATGACGATGCTGACATTAGATGGATAGACAAATAGACAGACAAGAAAGTTGCCATTTTGCTTGGGAGGTTTTCTCATGAAAAATGAACAAATGAAAATTAAGGGTCAAAACATGATGGACATTTGCCCCCCCCCTAGCAGAAGAATTTTTACTTACAGGCAATTATGTAGATGTATGCACACACACACACACACACACACACACACACACACACACACACACACAGGTACACACTCACACACACATGCTTACACTCAAGCACACGCACGCACACACACACACACACACACACACACACACACACACACACACACACACACACACACACACACACACACACACACACACGTACGTAAAGCAAGACAAGACGGCTTCGCATAGAAAGATTAACAGACTATTTAAAAAGAAAAGGATGAAAATACTTAAAAAATAGGAATACGAACATAACTTGTATTCATTGGACACGAGAGAGAGAGAGAGAGAGAGAGAGAGAGAGAGAGAGAGAGAGAGAGAGAGAGAGAGAGAGAGAGAATGTCGGTCACACACATACACATTCATTTAAAGGTTTGCTTATATCTATATTTGCAAGTTTGGTCCCAAGCCTGAATGTAGAAAATACCTACGTAGTTATTTACTAAGCTTTGCTTAGTTGTGACACAAGGCCGCAAAAATGGAGCAAGAAAAAATATGTACATATTTTGAGAAAGAAGAATGAATTAAAACCTATGTATATTTATACAGAGAGAAAAGTCTTGAATGGAAAAGGCGGGATGGATTTAAATTGATTGTAACGGATTGTAAACTTGTCTAGAGTTATTTTATGCCAAGAGGTTAGGGAATCACGTTCCTTGTACATTCATACTTATATTTTTTATGCAATTGTTTCTTAAGATGTTTTTCTTTTTAAGCACGTGGAACGATCTGATAGGTACTCTGCATAATATTTGACCAATGGAATTATAATTCATAATTGAATAAGGCATATTGATAATGAAAGAGATCATGTTGAAAAACGTGGGGAATTCCCCTTGACTTAGTGGCTAATGTGCTGGACTGCGACATCGTAGTAAGCGATTTCGAACTCCAGTCGACCTATTACGTTCACTTCTCGACAAATATCCTTGGGGAAGGGATGAAACATTTTAACCCCCAACTGCCATCAACTGGTTAAATAGAATTATTTTTGCTTTTTTACAACGATGGCTTTAGCATTAAATAACCCAAACTTAATGGGATGACTGGCGTCCGAACTCACTTATTACGATATATATATATATATATATATATATATATATATATATATATATATATATATATATTGGTTTGGTTTGGTTTGGTTTATGGCACTTATACCATTGTAGGTTATTTAATGCCAAATCCATTTTTATACATACAAACAGTTCTATTTCAAACAATTCAGTTTTGTATTAGTATAAATTTTTGTTGTAAAAACAGTTAATTTCAAACAATTCAGTTTAGCGTAATAACAGTTTAATTCTATTTGACCCATAGATACAACCATATCACGTGTTACCACTCCGAGTCAGAGTATCGTTCTAACATATAACATATTAACCCCCTCTGCTCACGCCTATGAAAGAAATAATTTGTAATTTGATTTCCACCTTATTCTTATTTTTATTTTTTTTTTATTGTTTTTTTTATCTTTATTTTTTTATTTTTATTTTTTTATTTTTTAATTCCTTTATTTTATCTTCTGAATACGAACTGGAACTCCACATTTGCCAAATTTCTTATGACGACTTAACCGAGTTTGAGTCTCCATTTTATATATATATATATATATATATATATAATGGTTTTATTTTGTTTGACTTGGGTTTTAACGCATATCAACCATTGTAGGTTATTTAATGGCAAATGTTTATGCACATCCTTAAATATATTTGATTTTTAAACATTTTATTGGTAATTTTTAAACGATCTTGAGCGCTTTTTTGTGCACCCAGCTAAATGTTTTTATGTATTTCTCTCTCGCACGAATAATTCTATTTACTATAAAGCGTTTGTTTACTCACAGTTAAATGGATATACATATATGATTTGTATGTGAATAGTTTGTCGGTAATTTCATTTTTAAATGAGTTAGAACTAATTTGTTTGCACGCTATTGTTTCTACACAGTTAAATGGTGTCAGTTACTGCGATCTAACACTTTTAATTCTATTCAATATTAATCATTTGTTTGCACACAGTGAAGTGGTTACAGTATTGCTATTTAATACTAATAATTTCAATCAACACTATTTGCCCACAGTCAAAAAGGTTCCGTGGTTACAAGTATTGCTATTTAATACTAATAATTTCAATCAACACTATTTGCCCACAGTCA
>OY757942.1:4974981-4982481 GCA_963585895.1 Sepioteuthis lessoniana
TCTAGAAGGTGTGCAGGCAAAAAACTTACAGGCAACAATATTATTTGTCGACTTTACAAAGGCCTTTGATTCCATACACAGAGGGAAGATGGAGCAAATTCTACTCGCATACGGTCTATCAAAAGAAACCGACGCAGAAACACCAAAGTGAAAGTGCATTTTCCGGATGGAGACACAGACTACTTCGACATCGTAGCTGGGGTACTGCAAGGTGACACACTTGCCCTATACCTCTTTATCATCTGTCTAGATTACGTACTTTGAACATCGATCGATAAAATCAAAGAAAACGGTTTCGAGCTGACGAAGAAAAGATAAGGTACACCGCAAAAACAATTACCAACGCCGACTACGCCGATGACATAGCAATTCTGGCAAAATCACCAGCCCAAGCCGCAATCCTACTGCATAGTCTGGAACGAGCTTCCACAGGCATTGGCCTCCATATCAATGCACACAAAACGGAATATATGTGCTATAATCAAACAGGCGACATTTCCACACTAAACGGTAGCTCTCTGAAACTAGTAGACAAACTCACCTACCTCGAAAACAGTGTCTCATCAACCGAGACAGACATCAGCGTGCAACTAGCAAAGGCATGGACAGCTATCAATAGGCTATCGGTCATATGAAAGTCAGACCTGACCGATAAAATGAAACGCAGTTTCTTCCAAGCAGTGATCGTGTCGATACTGCTTATATGGATGCACTTCATGGACGCTAATTAAACGGCTGGAGAAAAAGCTTGACGGCAACTACACAAGAATGCTGTGAGCAATATTAAACAAGTCCTGGAGGCAGCCCCCCAAAAAGCAGCAGCCGTACGGCCACCTACCTCCCACCACGAAAACTATTCAAATTAAACGAACCAGACATGCGGGATACTGCTGGAGAAGTAGGGACGAGCTCATAAGTGATGTACTCCTATGGACCCCTTCATATGGCCGAGCTAAAACAGGATGACTAGCTCGAACTTACATACAACAGATCCGTGAAGATATAGGGTGTAGGCCTGAGGACCAGCCGGAAGCGATGAATGATAAGGAGAGGTGGCGAGAAAGGGTAAGGGATGTCCGTGCTGATAGCACAAGAAGATGATGATGATGATGATGACATTTCGTATCTTTAACAACATCATGGTATTTAGAGTGGATTTCCATAGGGAGTAGTTTATCATAATATTTGTCGCTGCCTCCCACCAGACAGGACTTGACAAAAGGTCAATGACCCGAAAGCCGATTATAGTGGGGATGTAGGGGAGGAGAAGGCCAGGCACGAGCCGAGGCTCGAACCCTGCTGGTCTATGCTACTCATTGACCCACTAAGTGCAATGTGGGCCTAATGAGCCAAGCTGTTTCTTGGACCCAAATCTGGGTCCAGGCACGGATGCTGGGTTTTAGCTTAAACTAAACAGCAAGGTCTAGTGCTGTACATAGGGGACAAAGGTGTCAGTGTTGCAGCCCGCCCACCCGAAGGTGGCCCAGCAGAACCGAGGGCCTTTCGGCCTCGAATCTGCCATTGATTTCGATACCCCATCCGGCATGAATAACAGACGGCCCAGCCAAGTAGTTTATCATAATAACAGTCCATAATTTCAATATATATATATATATATATATATATATATATATATATATATATATATATATATGCCAAGTCGGCTAGGGCTGTAGAATACACCGACTACTTCTTTGCAGAGGGGTAAAAAAAACCAACAAGGGTCCTGGTCATGACACAAAACAATCTGATGTTGAGGCTCCAGTAATGCCAAAGCTTTGGGGAATACGGAGTACTCCTTCATAGCCATCGCTCCCAGGTCCACTCAGGTTCGGAGTGGTAGCGCCTACTAGGGTCCTATCTATGCGTAAAATACAATCGAACGGTGAACTTTTGCTAAACTGAATTGCTTGAAATAGGACTGTTTTGACATTTATGCTAGACTGTATTGTTTGAAATAGAACTGTTTTTGACATTGAAACTGTGTACTTATACTAAACTGAATTGTTCGAAATAGACCTGTTATGACATTTAATTGAATTGTCTTGACATTTAACTGTTTGTAAACAAAAACTATAGTTGTACTAAACTGAATTGTTTGAAATTAGATTCGGTCTTAAATGACCCGAAAATGGTTGATACGCCTTAAAACAAAACAACCAACCAATATATATATATGTATGTATGTATGTGTGTGCGTGTAAAATGTTTAAAATTTAATGCTAAAAGAGCCTCTAGTTCACAAAAAATGCAATATCTGAGTATACCACCAATTATATATATATATCCCTCCGTTCGAGCGACAGATGGTCAATTATAAGCGGAGTTTTGAATTCAGAGTTTTTCTTCTCCAAGACCGGTTGCCATACCAAGGTTGAAGAATTCAGTCTGCCCGACTATTTACCCAAAGTTAAGAGGAAGAATAATTAGATTCACATCTTTACTGAGGGTATTAGTGTTATGTGAATTCTCCAGGATTTGAACTCGAGTCACCGCGTCCATTTACTTAGACGGTAACCATTACACCACGGACGACATCATAAATATATAAAATGTGGAAGATGTAAAAGTATTCAGGGTAAAAACTCTTGGATTTATCAGTTACCATCATCAGGTGATCTGGTCATGTGATCTAGTCATCTGACTCCTGTGTTTATCGATACGCGTCAGACGTAAAAAAAACCCAATAAGCTTTGTTGAAAAAGCTGGTATTGACTGTCATATTTTGCATTTTACATCATTTTATATGGCTTGGCAAAAATATCTTTTTATATCACTGGTCAGTTGACATATAGGACTTGGCATGTTATATCATATGCGAAAATGCATAAGTAATTTTCGGACACTGTGTCGTTCACTTCTGTTTTTTTTTTCATCCGTTAGGTGGAACATATATATATATATATATATATATATATATATATATATATATATATATATATATATATGTGTGTGTGTGTGTGTGTGTGTGTGTGTGTGTGGTTGGGCAGCAATCTTTCATTTAAGAATGTTTGATTAAATAATAAAAACATTTTATCTATATTATTTTATTCAGATCCTTTCAAGTTTCTTGTTAAGTGTCTTGGTTTCAAGTTGGAATTGGTGGATGAATTTACCAAAAACACTATTTATACATGCAAGCAACCTCGATAATGATGGCCTATGAAAGGTCCGAAAGTGCTCGGGACAATTTTGGTAAATTCATCCACGAATTCAAACCTGAAACCAAGACACTTGTCAGGAAACTTGAAAGGATCTTAATAAAATTATATAGACAAAATGTGTCTTTATTATTTAATCACATACACACACACACACACACACACACACACACACACACACACACACACACACACACACACACACACACACACATATATATATATATATATATATATATATATATAAGAATCAACAACGTATTCCAAATGTGATGAATTAATTTACGAAGGTAAAGTCAACGTTTAAACGTTTCAGGTTTATTAAACCTTCATCAGGACTTTATTATGGAGAAAAATTGTTGCATGAACAACGATGCTATTTAAAAAAAATATAAATGCACAGATATCTTTGTATGTTTTTTATAGAATGATGTATGTTCTTTTTTATAAAAAAAACATACGTGGTGCATTCAACAAGTTTCCACACTTTTTCTTTTGTACAGGCATTTAGAATTATCGAAGACTCTTGAGAATTCACTATGTTATTGCTATACATCTTATGAGATGACAGACCAATTTTTATGATTTCACGTTCAAATGAACAGCTACAGCAGCAATTAGAATGCACCTTACTAAAGCCTGATTATCACAGCTGGTGAATTTCAAAAATGCAATCAGAACGTGAGGACATTTTGGAAGAACAATATGCAATAAAATTCTGTTTTAAACTTGGAAAAAATGCCACAGAAACGTATGGAATGCTTCAGATAGCTTTTGGAGCATCTTGCAAGAAATCGAGCATCAGTTTTTGAGTGGTGGCATATGAGATTCAAGGAAGACAGGGAGTCTGTGAGGGATGATGAGAGGTGTGGGAGGAGTAAGGAAGCCAATACACCACAGTTGATTGGCCAAACGGTTAGGGTTAGGGTTGCTATGTTGAGGTTTTAAGGGAGTTCAGGAAGAGATTCCTAGGGAAAAGGCCAGCACTCTTAAAATCGGTACAGTGGCATTTCCAGCAGGACAATGCACCAGTCCACAACTCCATCCTTGTCACAGACCAAGATGGGCATCAAGATAGTTCCTCACCCTCCCTAATGTCCAGACCTTGCTCCCTGTGACTTTTGCTTATTCCCTAAACTCAGAGGCTATCGTTATGAGACAAGTGAAGAGATGAAAGAGGCTGTGACAAAGGTCATTGACACGCTTACACAAGAGGACTTCCATGGGGCCATCCAGAAGTTGTTGGAACGGTAGAACAAGTGCATTACTTGGAAGGGGACTAGAGTTTCATGTGTGTACTATCAATAAAAGTGCCCATACGAAAAAGTCTGGAAACTTATTTAATGATCTTCGTACATTGTTTTTCATGCAACAATTCCTTCTCTATCATAGAGTCCTGATGAAGGTTAATAAACTCGAAACGTTTTAACGTTGACTTTACCGTTATGAATAAATTTATCTTTTTTTTTAATACTTTGTTTCTCTATTTTCTTCATTCTGTCGGATTTATTTTTCATAATTTACTTAGCCCCCCCTCACACACACACACACACACACACACACACACACACACACACACACACACACACATATATATATATGTAATTATGGAGATCGAAAGAATAGTAATATTTATCGTGTTTTGAGTCTTATATTTGAAAATTATGCCCGGTGTTTCTCCTGGATTAAATTTAGAAAAAGGAATATATTTCTTGTTCGCTCCTTAAAATAAAAAGGAACAGCAAAAAGACAACAACCAAAAAAAAAAAAAAACCCTAAAAAAAAAAAAAAAACCCTGAAAAAAAACAACAAACAAAAACAAAAAACAAAAACACCAAAAATCTCCGAATAAGCTAAAAGAATTGCTGTTCGGAAAATTCTATCCCTAAACATGAGCATGAAAAAAAAAAGGGGGAAACATTTACTTCTTTTTGCATCGGCCCAAGACTGTTCATAATTTTGCTTCATGAAAACCATGTTGCCAGGATGACACTGCAGAACCTCACTAACAAAGGATACCAGACTTTGCATCATTCACCATATTCTCCACTCTCCCACCCACTGACTACCATTTTTTCAAGTATCTGGACACTTTAAAGATTTCTTGGCATCAAAACCTTTAAAGTTTTATCATACAGGCAAAAATAACATGATAAATCGATGGCAAAAATCTATAGATATTCAGGGATCACATTTTGACTGATTAAAACAGTTTAAAATTATTATTTTAGAAATAAAAGTTTATTCTAAAATCAGACAGTATTTTCCCAGCACACTAATACGAACTATTATTCACAGATTCTATTTTAGTAGCAGACGATAACCACATCTGGATACTTATAAAACATTATCGGGAATCATAAATTCCCAGAAGTATGATTTCCGTTCCGATAGTGATACAGTTTATTTTAAAAAGTCATATAGCGTTGTCATTAGGGCTAAGAATACACTGACTGAATAGTCTGCTGAGGAGTAAGACTCCCTGCCTCACCCCCACCAAAATATGAGTGTCCTAGTTATGACATTAAACTTCATCTAACGGTGAGACTCCAGTTCTGAAGATCTGGGGAATGTGGAGAAACTCTTCGATCTGAAGCCGAGTGATATATCGGTCAGGAGTCAAATACACCTTTTTTAGCTTTAGTTTAGTTTTTGTTTGGTTTGGTTTTATGGCACATCAACCATTCCAGGTTATTTAATGCCAAATCCATTTTATACATATAAACAGTTCTATTTCAAACAATTTAGTTTAGCATAAGTACATAGTTTAAATGTCAAAAACAGTTCCATTTCAAACAATTCAGTTTATTCAACTAAGTTAAATGGTTCCAAGTATTGCTATGTATCACGAATAATTCAATTAAACATCAGTCATTTATTTACACACAATCAAATGAAAAACAATTCAGTTTAGCATAAGTACTCAGTTTAGTTCTATTTGACCTATAGATAGGACCCTATTAGGTGCTGCCACTCCGGGCCAGAGTGGACCTAGGAGCGATAGCAATGGAGGGGTACTCCGCATTCCCCAAAGCTCCGGCAATACTGGAACCTCACCATCAGATTGTTTAGTGTCATATTCAAGACACTCGTTGGAGAAGTCTTACCTCTCTTCAGAGATGCAGTCAGTGTATTCTACGACCCCCAGCCGATTGGGACACAAGACACCCTTTGAGGGAGTCTTACCCCTCTGCAGACATGCGTTCAGTGTATTCTACGGCCCCCAGCCGACTGGGCTATACATCTTTTAAAAAAATATTAGGATTCAATAGGACTGTATTTAAAAAAAAGCCCCCCCCCAAAAAAAAACCTCAGAAAGGAAAAAAAAAAACAACAAAAAAACCAAAAAAAAAAAAAAAACCAACCAACCAACCAACCAACCAACCAAAAAAACAAATAAACAAACAACTCTTAAGCAACAACTATACCAAAAATGTTAATGAGCGTCCCATGAACGCGATTTCCTTACCTCTAAGTATAAAAACCCTAGACGGGTTGACATGCCATTAAAATCAATCAGTTAATACATTTGAAACAATAGGCTACCTTGCATGGTATAATGAGTGACTTATGAATTTGAGTCTCACTGAGTGCCCTCCAATTCTTGCCTGGTGATAAATAAAACTTAGCTTTTTAAATGACTTTTGAAATAGTAAAACGTCTGGATCAAAGTTTGATTTGCAGAACTCATGTTCTCCGATGGACACCAGAAGTCGACACCGGATCCCGTTTCATTTAAAATGTAAAGGTCACCTTGGTCACCTAGCCATCATTCCCAGGTCCACTCGGAGCCGGATTGTAGAGCACCTGTTAAAGTCCCATCTATGGGTAAAATAGACCTATTTGAAACTTTTTCGTATTTAATTGGACCGTGCGTACACAAATCTCTTAAGCAATAACTACACAAAATATGTTAATGAGGGTACAATGAACGCGATTTTCTTACCCCTAGGCATAAAACCCCCTAAACTGGTTGACATGCCATAAAAATCCATCTATTTTATTTTTGCATTATCTTTTTAAACGATCCTTTCTTGAAAATTTAATGCAGTTTTTGTAAATATTTTAACCGGTCCATAGCTCTAATGAGTAGAGTGTTCGCCAACGGTCTGGGAGACCAGGGTTCAATCCCAGGTCGAGTCATACCAAAGACCCCAAAAATGGTATTTGATGCCGCCTTGCTTAACACTCAGCATTATAACGTACGTATCAAGGGTAAAGTAGAGCAATCTAGGGACTGGAGTAGCACCCCCCACAACACCTTGGTGTATTAGCTATTGAAAGGGAGCCTTTGGGTCACCCTCGACTACAGTCGCCAATTTCACTAAGTTGTAAGTAT